>RJWH01001475.1:0-25000 GCA_004363575.1 Solenodon paradoxus
CATCACCATCATCATCACCACCACCATCACCACCACCATCATCACCACCATCACCACCATCATCATCACCACCACCATCACCACCACCACCGTCACCATCATCACCCTCACTAGTCACCGTCATCACCACAATCAGCATTACCATCCAAACCATCACTGCTACCATCATCACCACCACCACCGCCAGCATAACTACCACCAACACATTACTGCAACCATCATAATCACCATCACCACCATCTATATTAACACCATCACTACCACCATCATCATCACCACCATCACTGTGTCTTAAGGCGTCTCTCCCCCAGAATGCACCCTGAGCTCTGCCAGAGCAAGAGCCGTATCTGTGGGGCTCATCACTGCACCCCAGGAGGCTCTCTCCAAGTTGGTGAGTGAATGAATGAGTGATGGATGAATGAATGATGAAAAAGCTTTTATGAAACTAGAAAGTAACTATTATGTGGAGAAGGTTGTTAGATCCATTCCTTCAAACTCCTAGTCCTCTCTACCTCATTATTGTAGCTTCTGCTGTTATTTTGGCGGTTGCTCCCTAGAGCCCAGAGCCTCCCTGGGCCAGATTCCAGTCTCTGTTCAGCACCACATTAGACTCAGCTCCCTAAATGCCTCCCTCCCCATGTGCCCCTGATCCGCAATACTCACTATCTCCCACTGCCTGTGATCTAGCTTTCTGGGACCCCAAAGAGGGACAACCCAGCCATATTTCCATAGCCCCAGACCTCAGGTCAAACCAACTTCTCTTCCCCACCCACTTCCTACAACCTGTATCCTTGCCCCACCTGGGCTTCCCACACATCCAGGAGCCAGTCCAAATGCTTCAACGTGGGACATGGGCCTTTTGTGACCCAGCGCTGCTGACCCTGGCCATCACTCCAGCCCTCATGTCAGCCCACAACCACCCTGGTCCTCCAATCTGCAGAGGAGGAAACTGAGGCACAAAGATGGGAACAAAAGGCTTGAGGCAGTCATTTAACAAGTATTTACGAGTGTCCACCATGCACTGGGTACTGGAACACAGCACTGAGCAGGATAGCTGACGTTCTGCCCTCATGGAGCCCAACAAGACACACAAAAATACTGTTTGTCAGATGTTGATAGGGCCTCCAAGTTAGAGTGAGGGGCTTGAGAGAGAGAGGGGACAAAGGGCCTTTTGAAAAGGCAGCTGGGGGCAAGCCTCATGGAGGAGGTGACATTTCAGCAGTGCCCAGTGGAGGCTGCAGAAACAGCGTGGAGGCCCTGTGGCTACAGGGTAGTGAGCAGAAACCCAGGAGGTGGCCAGCAGGCCTAGCCTGGGCCTTGAGGGCCTTGTTGGCTTCTGCTCAGAGAGTGATGGGGGCCCACAATAAGGTTTTGAGCGGAGAAGGAACCTGATTAGGTTTATGCTTTTACCACAGCACCTTGGCCACTGTGTGAAGAGGAGAGGTAGAAGGAAGGAAAATGAGTGCTATTGCTCTCAGGAGGTGACAAGAATTGAGGGGAAAGTGTATATGCAGGAAAAGACCCTACACTCCTCACACCCCCAAACCCCCAGAGTTCTACTTCCCTGGGAAAGAGGGGCTTAGATGAGCCAGAGTACGCAAGGCTAGCACTGGGGACTCCAGGCAGACACAGCACCCTTGAACTCAGTAAGCCTGGCAAAAACATGCAAGGGAGCCAGCTGTCTGAGCCAACCAGATGAACAGTCCACCAGGCCTCAGGTTGTCCTCTGACTACCAGCCAGTGGGGCTACCTGGGACACCTAGCTCTGGGGAGACAGAGGTCAAGTCTGTCTTATTCAGCACTTTGGGCACTCAGTGGGTGCTCATTAAATCTTTGTGGAATGAATGAGCAGGGCCAGATACATAGCAGATGCCAATCAAGATTTGCTGAACAAATAAGTGAATGAATAGATTGTCCTGTATTGTTTGCTGGTAGTTTCTCATGTGAGTCTGAATTCCTTAAAACAATTGCAGCTACTGCCAATCACAGCCTACTGTCAGCTAAGTCCCAGGTCAAGTCTCTTACCTGTTAGCAATGCCACACAGCAGGGTTTATTGCTATGCCCATTTTATAGAAGAGGAAACTGAGGCCCCGAGTGTTAATTTCCCCTAGGTCACCCAGTTACCTTTGAACGTCAGCCAGCCGTTGTACCCAGAGCTGGGTTCTTCTCAGCAACACTTTAAACCTCCCAGACTGGGATCTTATCAATGACACCATCAACTCAAGTATAAATCTTGAGGGCAGGAACCTGCAGGTGGGGTCCCCGAGGAACCCCAATCCTCTGTCACAGCCTCGCTGCATTGGCTCCTCACCACAGCCTGGTACCACCTTCCCGATAAGGAAAGCAAGCCTAGAAGCTGGGAACTTTTTTCAAGAATGGCAGACCTGGGGCTCAGTGTCTGGTGAAGGAAGATCTGGAACGGTGATGGTGAAATTCATGCATCATATACAGACGCTGATTTACAACAATGCACAATTAAACCTATGTGGTGTCACAATGCAATGTTACTTCAGCAGCATTAAATGTCTTAAAAAAAAAAAAAAAAAAGGCCTGCTTTGATAGTGGCTGGGTCAATCACCTCCAAAGGATGCAGGCTACATAGTTCTGGGTTCGAGTCCCGGGTCTGCGGGGAACAACCAGTGTGAATGACTAAATGAAAAAGTGTTTCTTCCTCCTCTCTCTACCTGTCAGCTCTCCTACTCACCTTTATTCCTTAAAAAAAAAGAAAAGAAAGAAGGAATGGCAGTCCTGAGACATGGCAGAGGACCCATTTTGGGGATCCAGCTGAGGACTCTCCACAGCCCTGTCCCTCTCCTGTCCCCACTACCACACTCTGTCCCCAGTACAGGGGTAGCAGATCGAGTTCCCTGCCTTACGCAAGGCGTGGTTGTTCTAATCGATGGCACCTCCACACCAGAAGCCTGTCTGCAGCCACAGGGCTGCCCTTGAGGCCGACCTCTCACCTCCATGCTGACCTCTCGCCTCTGCCTCTTGCCTAAATGGGCAGAAGCCATGAAAACTGAGCGTCAGGACCTGTGAGCGGAGCCGGGTGTTGAAACCATGGCACGGTGTGCAGGGCTACGAAGGCACAGCTGTGGTCACAGCACTGAGTGTGTTACCTGTAGAAAGGCCTCTCCTGTGTCCTCCTCGTGCCCTCCTGGGAGCCCTTATCCCCTCCTATCCTCATTCCAAGACCCACCTCCACATAAGAGGCCTCCCTAGCTCCTCCCCAGCCTGCAGGGGCCCCTCTCCCTGCCCTGATCCCCTGGTCACTCATTTCCTCTGATGCTGCTGGCAGCTGGCCGCGGCCTGGGTGTGGGCCTGGCCCGGCCTTGACCACACAGGTGAGTGCAGGACTCCCCCACCCCAGCTGGAGTACAGCACAATTTTGGCTGTGGGGCTCCAGGCCACTACTGACCCTCCCGAACCACAGAACCCCAATGTGAAGGAACCCTGGGGGGCAGGCCTTCCAGAAGACCCTGTTGTGCCCGAGCAGCGTCCTGTCCCGGGACTGGCACACTCCATCAGGCACACTCACATCTGCCTCCCCATCCTGGGAAGGACCTCTGTCCCTGTCCACCAATACCATGGGGACTAGAGGAGCCCAGCCTTCTTGCAGGAAGATGGGTGACTTCGGGAACCCAGGAACGAAGCTTCTCCACATGCTCAAGTCCTGGTCCCGCTTCCTTCCAGCTGTGTGGCCTCAGGCACATCACTTAACCTCTCTGGACCCCAGCACCCTCCTCAGAGGACAGTGGTCATAAGGTAGCCGCGTTCCAGACCACCATGTGGGTCACCTGCATAACGCATGTCGCAGAGTGCCCAGCACTTGGTAAACACCCCACAAATAGCTGCGTCATGACTATCATTGTTTTCACTCAGCAGCAGGCATGGGCTGAGTACATGATGCATCGCAAATTATTCCCACAACAGAGAGGTGTGTTCAGAGTCGCACCGCTGGTTGGTGAGACAGGATGTGAACCCAGGGCTCTACACCCTGAGAGCACGCCCACGCTTCGTCCCTTTCAGGCAGCCTAGACCCAAGAAACTCACCGAAACTCACTGTCCGCCTGTCTGCCCGCCCTGACACTCAACTCTGATTGGCCAGCAGGACTGGTCTCTGTTTCCCACCTGCTTTGGCCTGGTGCCTTCCTCCGCTCTCTGGCTTCCATCAAGTCTTTCTCTCAGGCAGATCTGGGCCAAGGCGGGGTTGTCAGTCCTGGGGGAAGACCCAGCTAAACACCCCTCCTCCTGTGAGCCTTCCCCTCCAGTTTCCCTGTACACGATACTGATTCATTGCCTTCTACCTCTGTCTGAGTGTCCTCTGGTCTCATCCCAGACACCACACCCCTTGTCTCATGGTCACTGGCCACACCACAGGCATTTGCAGAGAACAGCTCCTGTTTTCTGTGCCGAGCACTTGGCGTGGAGTCTTCCTTCACCTCCCACAGCAGCCTGTCAGACAGGTAATACTATGGGGCCCATTGTACAGAGGAGTAAACTGAGGCTCAGAGAGAGGCAGCAAGTTATTTCAAGGTTATCCAGCGAATGAGTCTCAGAACTCAATTCAAACCTGGAACGGTTTGAATTCCCGAGCCCAAATCAGCTGAACTGCTCCGCATGGCCTCATCACAGATTCTTGGGCCATTGATTGAAACACAAGCATAATCCTAATTATAGCTCCCTTTTATGGAGGGTTTGACTGTCCACAGCCTGGTAGTGTGTGTGTGTAAAAGCTATGGGAGATATATCTATAGATAGATTAGATGTTGTATATATATATATATTACATATATATATGCTATGGTTAAATATATCATATATATTACACATCATATATAATAGCTATGAATTCATATATATATATATATAACCCTAAAATATAGTATAGAAGGAGAATATAAGTGAAGCCATAGCTATTATCACCCTATTTTACAGGTGAGGAAATTGGGGCTCGGTGATAGGAAGTGACCTGCCCAAGATTGCACAGCAGTAAATGGCAAAGCCTGGACCCTGGCTCCTGCCTCCATACTTCCCACCACTTGCAGGGCCCTCTCATCAACAGAAAACCCTTCCCCTCAGTTCACTGGGCTCCTAGGCTCCAGAGCTTCCGGAAGACCCCATTCCCCACAAAGCTCCCAGCCTGGACTCTGCAAACTGCCTCTCCTCCTGTCCTCCTCTCCAGCCAGGCTTTCCTGTCACCTCACAAAGGGCTTCTGAACCACCCCTGGGAGGCTAACAGCTGTCTGCTCTGTGGATCTTCTTTGAAGGCCCTAAAGTTGGACCAGGATGGTGGCGGAGCCCACTGGACAACGGTGAAGAACACTGGGTGATTTGGTGGAGGGCAGGGTGTGTTGACATATATCTGAGGAATGGGAACCTTTCCATGTCAGTTTATTTTAATGTGTAAAAATAAAAATAATTAAAACAAAACAAAACAGGAGACTCTAATCTGCAGCCTGCCTGGCAGACTGGATTTGATGCCACTTTCCCAACTGCCCCACAGGGTGTGATTATCATGCAGAAAGGGTCAGGGCCAGAGTGCCAGTCATTTGCCCAGAACCAGGTAGAGGCTGAGCTGTGTGTGTTATAAATGCAGGTGCACTGCTGGCCATGTTATCCTCTGATCTTCTTCCCTCTGGTTAATCTATCCACAGAGTCCCTGTTGGCAGACCCCACTCCACATCTCATGAAAATGACAAACCCACTATTTAAGCATTTCACACAGATTCTCTCCTTTGGTTTTCCCAACAGCCTGGTAGGGAAGGGACAATCATCAGACCCATTTTTCAGATGAAGAAACTGAAGCACTAAGGGATTACATAGCTGTGTACCCAGCAGAGGCTGGCCTTCGTTTGCCTACCTGTAGAATGGGGTTATAACAGCCTCCCTGGGTGGCTGAGAACTGTACAAGACTACGGAAGCCCAGGACTGTTGGAGACACATCCTCAGGATGCTCTCAGAAAAAGCAGAGGGCCCACTGCATTTTCTCTGACCCGCCCGCATCCAGTCAGGGCCTGGCCTGCTGAAGGAAGGGCCCCATGTCTCTGTGAACATCTCCTCGGCCCGGATGACTAGAAAATGATGAGTCATCCGCCCAGCACAGGCCTCCCAAGAGCCAGCGGCAGGTCCCAGCCAAGGTGGAGAAGGTTCCAAGCTGGGAAGGGGTCCCACAAACATGATGAGTCTGAGCTGGCCCCTCTGAGCCTGACTCACCAGGTCTCCTCCAGGCCTCCCTGTCACACGCTACCAGCCTTGAGAATGGCTCTTGAATTCTGCATACTGGACCCGGCTCCCTGTGCCTCCCCCTGCCCCCCACCCCTGATCTGCACATCTGCCTACATTCCTGGTTTCCAAAACGCTCCTCTTTCCACCCAAGAAAGCTGGGTGAACCATGACCCTTGAGCATTGCTGGCCCCCCTCTTCCCATGTCACCCAGCCCCAGCTACTCGACCTCTTGTCCTATCAGGGAACCCAGCCCTCCTCTCCATCCTTGTCCCCACTCTGCACTGCTTCTCTGCCTCCGTCTGTCCTTCTCCAGAACATCGCCCTCCTGGCCCGCATCGTCATGAGGGTTCTTTCTGAAGCCCAAACCTGACCTTGTCTCCCCCTGACTTTCAAACCCTCCTGACAACTCCTTGTTCTTCCTGAGGTTGCTACACCAGCTCCTTGGAGGAGCTTTCCAGAGGCCTCTCTTCATCAGACCCCAATCATTTCACAAGCTCATCCCCACAGGATCCCACAGAGCTTCAAGCTGATATGGCCAGTGACCCAGCCCCAGCCCATTTGAAATGTTCTGTACAACACGGTTCTCCAGGAAAGTGACCTGGCTCCCCGTCCCTGCTCACGTCGCCACACGTGACATGAGCTTCCCGGGGTTGTGCTTGTGCCGAAAAATCCCTTTTGGCTCCCCAGATCCAGCTCAAATGTCACCTCCCTGAGGGCTCTCTGGACACCCAAGGGGAGGAGGTAGAGTCGGGGCCTTGGGGCTGCTAAGGCCCTTCGAGTGCTGAACTGGACAAGTGGTTCTGACTGCTGCTGTGAGGCCTCTGCTGCCCCAAACAGTGAGGACCCCAGGGGGCAGAGGCTATTCTAGGTCCTTAAGATAAAGCAGAGAAAATGGCTGACTGGCTGGTAGAACTTGTGGCCTTGTGCAGAGACAGATACTAAACACATAAACCACTTTAAAGGAAAAAATGTTTCCTGTATCTCAGGGAGTAGTAAGGGCTTTGGAGGAAAGTAAAAAAAAAGAGGTGGGGGAGAGGATCCCAGGACCTATGGTGGGCCTGGCTGGTGATCAGGAAGGACCTCTCTGAGCTGACATGTGAACAAAGAGGAGATGGAGCCAGCCATGGTTAAGATCTAGGGAAAGAGCCAGTGCAAGGGCCCTGGGGCAGAACGGCCGCCACTTGCAGAACAGCCAGGAGGCCACTGCGGCTGAGAGAGAATGAGCAAAGGGAGAGTGGGGAGGTGAGGCAGCAGGCAACCGGGGTTGTATTGGACAGAGCCTACAGGCTTTGGAAAAGACTTTGGTTCTGGCTTTGAGTGAGATGAAGGGTTCTGAGCAGAGGAGGGGCAGACTCTGATTTGCTTTTTAGCAAAGTTTCATCTGGTTGTGTGAAGAGGGACTGCGAGGAGTGGGCAGAGTGGACCAAGGGAGCCCAGTGCAGAGGCCAAGATGGCTCTAGGCTTGGCCAGGCTGTGCAGGGTGGAAAGAAGTGGTAAGATTTAAGATGGACTTTGAAGGTAGAAAAGGATTTGCAAATGGGTTGGATAGGGAGGGAGGTGGGTAAGTGAAAAGAGGAGGCACAAATTACTCCCAGGTGTGGCCTGGGCAAGGGAAGGAGGGGGCTGCCTAAAAGGGGCCAGTGACATGAGCAACTCTGAGCTAGAGCTAGAGCTAACAAATGACCAGCCAGCATTGGAGGTAGTCGGCCCACACCCAGCTCTGGTGATCTAGGGGACCCTGCGTGAATCTCTCCACCCCCAGCCTCAGATGCCTCCATCTGCAGCTCAGGAGCCCCATATCCCAGGGGGGCCAAGAGGACTGGATGCCGAGGGACCCATGATCCTGTGGGAGAGGACAAGCCCAGCCTCCCAACTGTTCCCCTGTAGGCTGTCCAGACTGGCCAGTAGCTGCAGTTGAGATGGGACAGGGAGGGTGTGCAAGGAGTGACATGTCTCTCACCAGGCTGAGTCTGGGCATATAGGGGTCAGCCTCAAGCTCCAGGAAACTTTAGGGTAGAGGAACACCGTGAGCCTGGAGTGGTGAGTTGTGGAGAGCTAGGACACCAGTGGACCCCAAGCTCCATGCCCAGTGCCTATGGGGTCGTACAGAGCCTCAGAACCCAGGCCCTGCCATTTGCTCACTGTAGGACTTAGGAAGGTGCCCTGTCATCTCTGCTGCATGTTCTCATCTGCCTCACAGAACGCAGGGAGATTAAATGAAATAAAAGTGTCTGGAGCATGGCAGGGGCTTAAAACACAGGAGACACAGGGACTTAAAGCATGGTGTGCCCTGGCGACCTAGTGGATAAGGCCACTGGACACAGTCCACATACACCCCAAGGACCCAGGTTTGAGACCTGAGACTGGGGAAACAACCAATCGAACACCCAAATAAAAACAAATGTTTCTTTCTCCTCTCAATGCCTGCTGTCTGCCTACTTACCTTCATCCTGCCTGCACCTTTCCTTTATATCACACACACACATATACACACAGTGCTCAGACCCCTACCCCAGGGAAGCCGTTATCCAGTCATCCTCACTGTGTTCTCTGTAAGACCCCAGCACCAAGGGCTCAGGTCTGGGTAAGAAACTAGGGCAGGGCGTGTGATGTGTGTATGTACATTGTGGGGTGAGAGGTTCTAGGAGGTTCTTCTTCTAACCCAAAAGTGCCTTCAGATCTTGGTAAAGTCCCCCTTCAACCCTCTAGCATCCTTACTTGACCTCTGGGATCTGACACTCCCAGCATCAGGAAGGGATTCAGAGGCAGGAGGTGTCAGAGGGTCCTTTCCTGTGCACCAACTAGGGAAACTGAGGCTCAGAGCAGGGCAGGTGCCAGCTAGGGCAGAGAGAGACCCTGAGCCTTCAAGCCCCCAGTTCTAAGAAGCACTCATGCCACACCTATGCCATGCCCAAGACTTTTCTGTGCTGTTCAATTAGATGCAGTGTTTCCTCGGCCCCTGACACCACTGGAGACACAGAAATGACTTGGATATACTCTCTAGGGAACTAAGAGTTGATGTCCACCTACTATGTGCCAGGGACTTGTTCTCGTACTTTCTCTCCAATATCCTATTTAATATCCATGATGTCCTTCATCACCATGCCCATTTTCCAGATGAGAAAATTGGGGCTAACATTTCCTAAGACTTATTACACTCTTCAGACTTCATACGCATGAATGTGTTCATCTTTGAACTGGTCCTACAAGCGAGAGAGGATTATCTCCTCCATTTTACAGAGGAGAAAAGTAACGACAAAAGATCAAAGGGCAGAACTGGGATTTGAACTCAGGGCCCTGTGTCTTGTCCCCACCGCAAGTCCTTCACCTCCCTTCTATGTCAGGGTGGGCGAGGGCAGAAAGTGAACTCAGGAGTTTTCTAATAAGCTGCCCACCTTCCTTCGGTTCCCTCTCCTGCTTTAGGGCCCAAAGCCAGGCTGGCTTTGACACACGTCAGTAAAGTGACCTCCTCAAATGATTGCAGAGCCTTTTCCAACTTGCCAAGCCTCCTGGAAGTGGGACTTCACAGTTGATTTCCATATGAGGAAACTGTGACTTGATGAGGTCAAGTAGGGTACTTGCCTGAGGTCAGATGGCAAGGAAGTGGTTGAGCTGTGATCCCACCGGTCCTGGCCTCGTCATTCAAGTTCAGAGCCCCCAGATACCCCATGGTACTTGGCTTTAGGTCCAGTAAGTGCCACCATGGCAAAGGTCACAAGCTTTGCCCTGCTGCCCTTGTAGGACAGGGAATGGGGGGTGGGTAAAGGAAGGCTAAAAGCAAGGAGGTGCCTGGCCCAGGGTTGTGGGACATGGCACTGTCTCTATGTCCACTCCCTCACTCATCCTTGGCTTCAGTGATGCTGAGACCCCAGGGGTAGTGAGGCCAAGGCAGCCGCCCAGACTGACTCACTTATGATGAAGGACACCCCTGTCAGTACCACACTGGCAAACAGACGGGTTTTTCCCATTCAGGATCCTGCACAAGTGCGCACGCATGCAGTCAACCCGTGGTCTGCCAATGCCCACGCCCCAGGTGCCAGCACATCTGCCAACACAGACGCTCACAACCATACACATTCCCGAGCAGGTAGTCTCCTCTCCACCAGTACACACGCGCACACGCACACGCACACAGTGCACACACGCTGCCTAGGACGCACAAGCATTCCCAGTCCCACACGTGGACAGACACACGCACACTCACACCCACAGTCACAGTTCTGCATCCCCATGTGCACAGTGCTCCATTGATGCCATAATCTTCAAGGTAAGAGCTGACTGGTCAGGACCTCAACCTTAGTCCTTGGGCAGCCCCATCCACAGGCTCCCCGTCTTCTCAAGTCTCCTAGCAGCATTTTTAGGGTGCCAGGTGGGCATCGTGTAGGGGCCATGAAGGAGAGGCTAGTCAAGCTAGATCTTACCCAAGGAAGAAGGGGGTATGCTATCCCCACCATCCCCAGCAGAGAAGGACTTGGGACTGGGAGGGGAGACTGGGAAGACATAGTCTGATCCCCCGGCATCACCCAGGCTCCAAAATGCAGCCCCCGCCCCCAGAGTCCCTGGGCCCACATTCACTCGAATCATGGAGGCTTAACTAAATAGCCACGTCTGCCACTCATGAGAGTGGCCCCAAATGGGGCCCATGCTACATGTCATTGTCAACCTTCTGTCCCAAAGTCCTCCAGGACTCAGGACAATGGAGGCCTCCTCACCCCCATACCCAATCTAGTGAGTCCCCCCAAGCCCCTAGACAGCTTATGTGGAGTCAGTCCTGCCTCAAACACCAGCCTGTGATTAGACATCTTGGCCAGAGGTGAAATGGACAGAACATTTGTCACTCACATTCTCTGCTTTCAAATGTGGGAGGGCTGCAGGACACCTCGGAGCCTGCAGGAGACGTGGACAGGGGTGTCTGCAGGAGACGTGGACAGGGGTGTCTGCAGGAGACGTGGACAGGGGTGTCTGCAGGAGATGTGGACAGGGATGTCTGTGCTCAGGACCTGCCCTCTCCACTGAGTGGCCTTACGGATGGCCTTACTTTCCTAAGCCTTGGTTTATTCATCTGAAGGCTGTCCCTCTCTGGACTCCGAGGAAAGTTCCACAAGTCAATGTGTACAGGTGCCGGGCACAGTGACCGACAGTAGGGGACTCAGAAACGGTTACTGTGGTGTTCATAAGACAAGCAGTCAACATCGAGATATTCCACGGAAGGTCACTGCATATATTAGACTGTGCTAAGTCAGAGGCCATTTCCCGCCCAGACCATCGGCCGCAGGTGCTAAAGGTTTACCCGAAAGCTCTGGGGAGAAGCCTGAAGAGTGTGAAAATGCTCCCCACTAAATGAGCGTTGTCTGCAAACTGGGAAAAAGACCACCATTAGTCAATTTGGCCAGCGGAACACCTGGGGTCTGGCTCACAAAAGCCTGGTGTAGAGAGTGGAGTTTGGCAATCCAGCCTTTCGCCTTGGGGAATGGGGCACTAACGGGGATTCCTGGCTTGCGATGGGCCCGCAGAGAAGGCACCCTCCACAGGGCACAGAGATCTGCACTCCAGTCACAGCTCCCAACCAATGGAAACGTCCTCTCTCGAGGCCTCAGTGTTGTCATCCGAGAGATGGCAGACTTGGCCTCCAACATTTCTCTCTAAGGAGTCTTAGGGCTCTCTGGTCACAGGAGTAGACAGATGGCCCCGGCTCTGCCCCAGACAAAACCTGTGGCCCTTGCAGGCCTCAGGACAGCCCACTCTGAAACCAGAGGAAAAGGAAGAGGGTGGGTTCATTTGTGGCCATGCTAGAACGGAATCAGAGGGTCCTGCCCCTGAGGGGTTTGCTCCCCCTGCTCGGCAGCCCACGGAGGCCATAGCAAACCCTAACCAGGCTTTGCCCAGCCTGGAGGCCCAGGCTGGCTCTTGTCATAAAAAGATCTTATCCCCAAGAGCATACCGTGCCCGGTGGAGGACTCCGCCCTCCTCCCCTCAGCCCTCAGCCCTCCGCCTACACTTCTATTTCCTGTGACAACCTGCAAACTGAAGACCAACTTGCCTCTCCCCCTACACCCAGGCTCGTGCTCGACCCTCACCCCCGCCCCGCCCCCCACCCAGGCCCCAGCTGCAGGAGGCCTGACAGAGTGTAATTCCCCTCGCCCTCCTCTCCGCCCTGGGCCCGTCCGGACAGATTAAGCCTTTGTCACACACACCCAGAAAAGCTCAGGGCCAGATGGGACAGGACAAGTGGTGTCAGATCATCGACCCACAGCCGGCCTGTACTAGGGAAGGGCCCGACCATAGCATCGCATATGGCTGTGGGAGGAGGAAAGGGGACATAGGGAGGGGGCAGCAGGACCGCAACATGGAAGAGAGATGACACACCATGGCCCTCCTGAGACCCCAGTCCACACAGGGTCCTTGTTCAGCGGCTGGAGGACCCAACTCCCATACTCCCTCTTCCCTGAAATCCTTCTGCCTGCCTGCCCTCCATTGGAGCTTATGTGGGATTCTTGATCATATCCTCGGTTCTACCAACCTTCCCCAGTCACTGGGTGTCCCAGGAGCAGGCACAGTATGACCCACCCCAGTACCCTGTAACCACAAAGATGGGTGCTAAATAAATGTCCTGGACAAAGGTTTATGGCCCAATGACCTTCACAAAAACCCACCCAGGACAAAACTATGGGATCTTTCCCAACTGCCACCAGAGGCAACAATAACTTTGTGTGTGTGTGTGTGTGCGTGTGCGTGTGCGTGCACACCCAATGAACGTAGGGGACATCCTTCACACCTTTCAAAGAAGATCCCATTCAGACCCTCCCAGAAAGAGGTCATGGCTGCCCCAGAATTCCCAGCAGGATCTGTTCCTCTAACATCAGTGAAGAAGAAAATGGAAATACACAAATAATAACTGAGCCCCAGGAAGGTGCCTGGCGATAGGTGGTCCAGGGGCACCTCGGGTGGGTGGTCGGCTCCAGTTGGCTGGGCAGTGGCAGGTAGCTAACGGGCTCTCTGGGGACCAGCAGGCCAGGCAGGCAGGTGTGGGGAGCTGGAAGGGCAGGCTGTCGCAGCAGGGCACGTCTGTTTGTAGTTCCCCTGGCAGCCTGGGCAGGGAGGCCTGGGTCCCCTTTCTCTGCCTCCCAGGCAGGTGGTCCCTTGGGGAAGAGTTATTCTTGGTCTGGGAGCCAAGAGAGAGGCTTGCGAAGCCCCTGCTGCCAGGAACAGGCAAGGCAGGGTTCAGGGCTCAGGAAGGGTCTGAAGGGGTTGGCTGGTATGGCAGGATCTGGAGCCCAGACCAAGGACCCACATTCTGCACGTGGCCTGGCTGAGCATGCGAGTGCACTGGCTTCCAGCTCGAAGGCTGTGGGGCTAAGGGGGAGGGGGCGGGGGCGCCCAGGATGCCTACGCCCCAGGGAGAGATTGACCCACACAGAGAACCAATGAGTCAGCTGCCAGATCTGAGGGTCACCTCCTTCCAACTCCAGGAGTGGGCGAAGCTGGGGCTCCTGTCTCATTCTAAGGAGGAGAGTGGGCAGGGCTCTCAGATCCCTGGGGAGGGATAACAGAATGGGGTGGTGTGGGGGGGGGGCACTAAAGGATCTTCGAAATCTGTAAGGGCTAGGGCAGTGACCCGGGGTAGGGGGTCACAGACCCAGGCAACCGTCTGGTGGGTCACGGACTCAAAAAACCACTTAGGCTGGGGACACCAGCCCAAGGTGGAGAGAACCAAGGGCGATAAGAAACTGGCAAGGTGGGGAGGGCAGACCTAGGCTGGCGAGGTTCAACGATTCATACTCCACACGTGGGAAAGTGGGCACTGATTTGGGCTCGGGGAAGGGTCCCGGACTTGATCAAGGGAGGGGGCAGTGATCCACACACCCCGGGTTTGGGGTAGAGCACTGATTTATGCAGAAGGTTCCTAACTCGAGCGGGGTGGGACACTGCCCAGCTTCCACCGCAGGGTATCCCGCCGCGGCGCGCCCCTCAGCCCGGCCCCCAGCTTCGAGTCCGGCCGGAGGCGGCAGCGGCGCAGATGGGCTGCTGGCGGCCGCAGCGGCAGCGGCGCGGTTATCAGCGCTCCTCGCAGATGGGCCGCCCGCCCTCCGCGCTCACAGCTCCCCACTCCCCGCGGCCTGCAGCCCCGTCCCCAGGGCGCGGGGGGGAGGCGCCTCCGGATCCGCTCCCTAGCTCCCGCCTCCCTCCCTCGCGGCCCCCTCACCCCGCGGGCCGGCCCGGGCGGCCGCCGGAGGGGGAGGGGGAGGGGACAAGTGCACTTTTCGTAACGACCGAATCAATTGTGTGTGAAGAGCCCGCTCCGGCCGGGGACAGGGCTGAGCGCGGGCCGGGCGGGCCGGACGGGGGAGGAGCACGGCGGGGGGAGCGGGGGAGCAAGGGAGGGAGGGAGGCCGGCGCGGGGCGGCCCCGCTCGCTCGCTTGGGCCGGGCGAGGCCCGGGAGGGAGCGAAGGGGGCTGGGAAGGAGGCCGGCCCGGCTCGGCCGGGCCGGGGGCTGAACACACTAATGGAGGGTCTCCGCGACGGAAAGTTCAAAGCTCAGCAGCGCCCCGGGAGCAGCCGCCCCCCCAGCCCCCACCCGCTGCAGAACAATGAGGTCCCAGCGGGGGAGCCGCGGGGCCCGCGCCGCACGCCCTCTCCGGGGCGCCCCGGGCCGGAGGGGACGCCCCCGCCCGGCCGCCCGCCTCCTCCCTCTCGGAGGCTGCGGTTCCCCGCCCCCCTCCCCCAAGCCACCCCGCCCGCCCCGGGCGGGCTGGGGGGTCGGGGGAGGGGAGGGGGATGGATAGGTCAGGCCGCCCCCGTCCCAGGGAGGGGAAGCTGGGGGCCCCGGGGGCGGAGGGGGCGCCCCACCCACCCGCGGGAGGCTGCTCCTGCGCCAAGCTGCGGTTCGGGCCGCCCCTCCCCGGGCCAGCCCCGGGTGGGGTCGGGGAGACAGTGCCCGGGCGGGCCCCCTCCCCTGGCGCTGGGAAGCCAAGTGGACTCTCCGTCCCGGGGCTATCCCTGCCCCCCCCACCCCGCGGCACCACCCTTCACACACACACACACACACACACACACGCACACGCACACACACACACATACACACACCGCCCAGCCGGCCCGGGGGCGGGAGCGCTAGGCGCCCGGGACAGGCAGCCCCGGGGCGGACGGGGAGGGGGGGGCGGGGGTGAGGCTTAGGCTTCGGAGCAGCCGCCTGCTGGCGGGGGGAGGGGACGGGAGGACGGAACACGCTGGGGTGAGCAGCCCGGGACAGCCCGCCCCGCACGGCCACGGCCGGGCAGCGGCGCAGAGGGGGCAGGGACGCCTCGAACCCGGAGCGCTGCCCGGGAGGGCTGGGGCAGGAGGGTGAGCAGGGACGCGTGCGCCTGGAGCGGGCCAGACCCATGGACAACCTCAGGGACATACGTTCGGACACACATCCACACCCCCTCCCCGCCCGCCCGCCCGCCCGGAGCCCCGCGGCGGGACCAGCCCGCGGCCGCCGCGCGCGCACTCACCGAGCCCGTCTTGACCGGCACATACACCACTTGGCCCATCTTGGGTTCCCGGCCGCTGCCCAGGCGGAAGCCCTTGGAGCGCACCCAGAACTGGAACTTGCCTTTCTCGCCCGCCGCCGGGCCACTGCCCGTGCTGGTCCCGCCGCCGCCCTGCAGGACCTCGGCAATCCGCTGGTATTTGCTGCGTGTCACCGTCTTGGTTTTGGCCGAGTCGCCGTAGGTGCGCAGGCACCAGTCCCGGAACTGGCGGCCCAGCTCCGAGTCCCCGGGGCTGCGCTCGCGCTCCCAGCCCCCGCGCAGCAGCAGCGTCGGCTTCGGCATCCTCCCGCCGCGCCCGGCGCCCTCGGGGGCGGGCCGGCCGCCTGGCCGCCCGGTGCCGGGACTGGGTTGGGCTGGGCCGGGCCGGGGCGCGCCGCGGCCGGGGCTGTCCCGCGGTGTGGCTCTAGCGCGGCTGCTTGATGGGCACGGGCGGCGGCCGGACGCGCGGGGCTGCGGCGCGCTCTGTCCTGCTCGGGCGGCGGCGGCGGCGTTGGCGGCGGCGGCGGCGGCGGCGGCGGCGGCTCCGGCTCGCCTCCTGCTCCGCCTCCTCCTCCCCCCGGCCGGGATGCAGGAGCGTTGTAGGCAGCTCGGGGCCCGGAGGTGCAGAGGGGGCGGGCCGCCCCGCGGGCGGCCGGGGGAGGCGGGAGGCGGGGAGCGGCCCCGGGCGCGGGGAGCGAGACCGAATCTGGGCGCGGGCGGCGGCGGCGGCGGCTGTCAGCTCGGGCGGCTCATCGTGCTCCTGTTCGGGCTCCCGCTGCCGCCGCTCTTCCTCCTCCTCCTCCTCCTCCCGCGCCCGCCTCCACCACGCCGCGGGATCCCACCTGTTAGAGCGTCGCAGCCTTTGCCGCCCCCCTCCCGCGCCCGCCCGCGAGGCCCAGCCTCCGCCCCAGCCCGGCCCCTGGGGGCATGGGGGCCGCCGAGCCCGCAGCCGCCGGGAGGGTAGGAGCCGCAAGCGCGCAGTACCCAGTCCGGGAGCGAGTTCCCTCTGACCGGGCCTGGCCCTGAGCCTCGCAGGCCGCGTTCCGCCGGGACACGGCCGTCTCCCCGGGAGTAGGGCGCCGACCCCGCCCTGCTGCAAGCGTCCCTGCCTCCCCCGGCGGCGCCGCCTGATTTTAGTCCGGCGCGGGCGCTATAGGCAGGCGTCCTTCCCACCCTCGGACAACTGGCCTGACTGCTCCACTGCAGGCCGGCTCTAGAAGAGCAGTGTTCCCCTGGGAAACCCCAAACCGCCGATCTTTGGAACCCCCAAACTTCCTCTCGCCTTGCTTCTGCTAGCCCCACTACTCTGGGAGAGTCCCAGACCCGAGGGGGAAGTCGTCAATATTGGCCTCATTCTGGCCAACCCCACCAAGACTTGCAGAGATGCTCAACACGCCCATAGATTCATCCCAGGACACCCTGCTTTTATGGGTGCACCTTGGCCTAGAATCTTTTGCTGAGTAAACTCTGGTGGCCTCACCATCCCCCTCCTCCCTGGACAGAATTGACCTTGGATGGAGCTGGCCCCTTCCTTTTAATAAAATTACTAACATAAATAAAATAGCCCCAGGATTTCTGCCCTCTTTTTTTTTTTTTTACCAGGTGGTGAGGAATAGATGTGCTTTTCTCCCTGCTGTTCCCTAGAGTCCACCTCCACCTCCCCAGGGCACTCCTGCATGCAAGTCACCCGCTCAAACCTGAGGCCCAGATTTTGGTCAGTGCAGGACCATTTTCTGCCTAGAAACTACTGGCTACCCCCATCCCAAGGTCGCTCCCTGGAACCTGTAGTGTGTCCTGGCAACTCCAAGAGGCAGAGGGGATGGGTCCATGTTATAGATGAAGGTTTGGGACCTGAAGAGGTGGCCTGACCTATTCAAGGTCATGCAGGGAGATGGCGTGGGTTTCAGTTCAGAAATGTCTGGCTCCTGCTACTACTTCACACAGGAAGTCTCCCCTGCCACGCTGCTGAGCGGGGTCTCCATGCTGGACATGCGAGGTTCACTTTCTGCTGCAGACAGGTAGCTCCGGAATGCTCAGGAACTGTGTCTGACTCATCCCTCTATCCCAAACCCTAGCACAGCACCTGACACACAATAGGTGCCAACAAATGCTGCAAGAACCCCAGAGGTCTTCCAAATCCCAACCTCTCTGCATTTCACATAGGAGATTTATTTTTAGAGAATTTACATTTCCATGTTACTTTATATACACCAACAACTTCCACAGTCATTTTTCCTCTTTATCTTCCCAAGAGCTCTTACTTGGTTCAATGCTGACAGGCCCAGTTTTCAGAGATGACCACTGGGGCTCAGAGAAGGAAAGGAACTATCCAAAAGCTACCCAGCCGGAGGGAGCAGAGATGCTTCTGCATGATTCAGAAGCCCGTACCATGACTTCCAATGCACCCCTTGATGCTGCGGGCAGCTGATTTTCTGAGCACAAAGGTGCTGAGTCCAGCAAGACTAATGATTGCTTTCAGCAAGGGTGCCCTGGTACCTATGTAGTGGGTCCCTTATTGGAACTGTGGTTACTGACCAGTCCCAAAGGCCACTTCAATAACCACTAAAGCAGACTACCTCTCCATGCAATCTGGGTCTCTGCCTGACTTTCAGAACCTAAAAACCCGGTTATCAATCTTGGACTGAGTTCAACTGCGCAGAAGGTGTGGTGAAAAGAACATAGACTTCAGGTGGAGTCATGCAGACTGGGATTAAATCCTGATTGCTATCTGCTACAGCATTTCTTATTCTCCAGGTCTTGGTTGGCCACTTCCCAATCAAATGAACCCCATCAGTCAACCTTTGCTAGGTGACTTCAGGCAGGTCATGGATCCCCAACTTTATCATCTGTTTAGTGGACAGGATGTACAAGTTTAACAGAATAATGTATGTGATAGTACCTAGCATATAATAGATGCCCGATAAATGTTATTTTCTCAGCAGGCCCTGGTGAAGCAGCGGTTGGGTCAATTGCCTCTGAAGGATGCAGGCTACATACCTCTGGGTCTGAGTCCTGGATGGCGGGGTGGGGGGGAGATAACCAGTACAAACAGCTAAATAAAAATAAAGTGCTTCTTCCTCCTTTCTCTACCTGCCTGCCTACTTGCCATCATTCCCACCTGCACCTTTCCTTAAAAAAAAATTTCATTTTCTCCTTCATAGAGACTGCAAAGTATTCCAGGAGGAAGACGAAGAGTACTGATCCTTTTTAATGTCTCATTTATTCTATAAACATTTCTTGAACAAATCCTCAGATGTTGGGGATATACCCATGGGATCCCAATGTCCGAGATCCTTCTTGGGGTTCACCAATGGGTGAGGAAGATGGCCATTGTACAAGCCAGCTCTCTCCATAATTACTGAGGAGAAGGCTATGAGGGAAATAGGGAGCTGTGATAGCAAAGAATGAACAAGAGGGGCTGCTTTTTTTTTTTTAGGGGGGATGGATAGAGAAGATCCCTCCTCTAAGGAGGTAATACATGAGCCATAACTTAAATGACAAGGAGTCAGCCATTCTATGTTCTAAGGGAAGAGTATTCCAGGCAGAAGGAACTGCATGTGCAAAGGACCTGAAGTAGGAAAGAGAATGGCATTTTCCAGAAACTGAAAGGAGCTTAGCGTAGCTACAGTAAAATTGGGTGAGGATTTGTTAAAAGGCAAGAGACCATGAAAAAATGTTGGCTTGCATTCTAGATGTGATGGAAAGCCATTGGTGAAATTTCAATAGAGGAGAAACTGAGGAGTAAAGAGGAAGTGAGAGGGGAGGGCTGCTTCAATAGCTCAAGGCTCTGTGGTCACAGGGTTTGGAGGTCAGAGACCTTGGCTTCTCCTCCCATGTGCCAGCTCACTTGACACCAGACACATCTCAGCCTCTTGCTTCAAGAGGTACTGGGAAGAGTAGAGGCGGCTGAGCCAAGGACTAATAATGGCCTACTGCAGTCCAGTCCCAGTTCTGTGGAACAGATCTTGGGACTTCTAAGCTCTTGTGCCAGTGGTGTCCTCTAGCAGGGTCCTGCCCCAGAGTATGCTGGGTAGGAGGGAAGCGTCTCACAATGCCCAGCTTGAGGGGTGGGGAGCAATCACGGTGCGAGGGGACAGCTGCTCCTTTCAGCCCATTTCAGACCCCTGCTGAATGGACAAAGTCAGACTGCCATATTAATCGGTCAGTAGGTTCTCAGGCTCTTTTTTTTGTTTTTTAAAGGAAAGCTTCAGGTATTAATGAAGGTGAGTAGGCAGGCAGCAGGCAGGACAAGTAAGGAAAAGCATTCTGTTTATCTAGTTGTTCATTTTGGTTGTTGTCCCTGGCCTTGGGTTTTGAACCCAGGTTCCAAGGATGCATGTAGACCAGGCCTAGAAGACTAACCCCTGGCTCCTTTTATTCTTGTCCAGATGTCCCAAGGAGACTGGAATGTAAGCATGGGCTGTTCAGACCTCCAGGGCGCATATCCACTTCCAATATAGCAGTAATAGACTGTGTCGCAAGAGGTCAGTGAGGATGGGTCTCCGAGTATACAGTCCAAACCCTGCCTTTTACAGATGGGTAAACTGAGACCTGCCAAAAAGAAGAGTCCAGAGCCACGGGGCAGAGTGGGGCACCGATTCCTTCTCTGGTTCAGACCAGTTCACCTGCTTCTTACTGAGCTTCGACACGGGGCCCAGATGAGAGGGAGTGCCCACAACTCAAAGGGGAGGTGGCCCCACGCATCCTGGGAGGCAGTGACTCAGGCCCCCACAGAGGCCTGTTCGTCAAAGGCTGGAAAGAGCAGAGAGTTCCCGGATTTATGGGTAGCAGTGGCTTCCACCACCAGGTGCCGCTTCCATCACTGCCACCCCGCCGATTCCAAAGCATGGCCCCATGCGATCTGCTAGGCCACTCAGATTGCTGCCCCAGAATCCCGTCACCCAGAAAGGTTGGTTTGGTGCCGGGGCTTCTATGGTGGCTTCCAGATTGCTGGGCTTTCCTGATCCTGCTCTGACTACGCTGTAACTCGATTACCTGGTTACTGGTACCTCCAGTGCCTAGCACAGGGCCTGTGGTTTCATAATTATTGAATAAACAAGTAAATAAGCAACTGGGTGGATGGATGGATGAACTGGTTCTCAAAATGCATGTCTCAGCTAAAATCGACAGCATTTTCCACCACACTACTCTGCCTTCTCCTAACTAATTGATCTATTAGCATTTAGTGTGATCCTCAAAGCAGATTCTGCCACTGAGTGGCCTTACATGAGTTCCTTGATCTCTAAGCCTCAGTCCGAACACCAGTAAAATAGGGATAATAATTGTACCTAACCCAGATGGCTCTTCTGAGAACAAGCACTTCATAAAGAGGAGCTCCTATCATCCTGTGTCTGTCTGCCATTTATTCTACCATTTGTTCTAGTTGCCTCCTTGTGCCAGAGGCCGCACTGGGGGTTGAGAATCCAGCAGTATACAAGCTGGCCCTGGCCCTGATGAAGCTCAGACACTAGCTGGCTTTTAAAGATCACGGCAAGGCATGCCCTGGTGACTCAGGTGCTAAGCCAGTGGATGGGATGCAGACCATATAAAGACCAAGGTTTCAGGCTGGAGGGAACAAACGAAAATAAATACATTTTTAAAAAGTGCTTCCTCATCTTCTCTCCTTTCCTTTCTTCCTTAAAAAGCCCTCTTCTGGAGTGCCATGGTGACCTGGCAGTAAGTCCACTGGACGTAGTCCACATATATCCCAGGGACCTGGGATCGAGACCTGGGGCCAGAGGAAGCAACCACTGTGAACGACTAAATAAAATAAATAAATGGTTCTTCCGTCTCTCTCTTCTTGCCTGCCTGTGCGCAACTTCATTCCTACCTGCACCTTTCCTTTAAAAAAAAAAAAAAGTATCTGTCTTTTCCCTTCTCTTAAAATAAATAAATAATCAAAACAAATAGAGTGAGAATTAGAAAACAAGAAGGTGCCACGAGGGGCAGCGGGGTCAGAGGAGCACCTCTCAGGTGCTGTAGCCCTACCCTAAGGGTTCCTTGGTCAGAAGCACACAGGATAAGGAGAAAAGAAAGGGGAAAAGCCTCTCTACGTCCTCTGTGGTGTGTGCCATGGTGCCTGCAGGCCACAGTCCAATGGGAAAACGTTCTGTTCACCTCACTGAATTTGAGAACCTCGGAGTCCAGCATCTTCCTCTTCCAGAAACGAAAACATAAAGACATAAGGAATTTCACGCCACTGTCACCTACTTGACCACCCTTTGAAACCCCCCAGTGACTATTTCCTTGCTCTGTTCTATCCATCTTCAGACTTGGCGGCACCTTCTGTGAGAACGTGAAGTTATTTGTTTCTGCTCATCTCGTCCGCTGGAATGTAGATTCCAAAAAGCCAAGGATTCTCTCTTGCGGATTGCAGTATCTCCAATGTCCAAACAGCCTGGCACGTGTAGTGAGGTACATATTTACTGAATAAACGAATGACTGTAGAAGAGTCCACATGCGCGTGTGTGTGTGTGTGTGTGTGTGTGTTATAACTGAAACCTGCAGTGAGATACAGGAAGATTTATTGGAAAGGAAGGAAGCTTTTCTTTCTGGTATTTATTTTAGTTGATTGAAAGCTGCTGTTCTTCGTCGAGCCTCAGTTTCCTCATCTGTGGATGGAAGCTAGCACCTGCTTTGCACAGTCCCTGTGAGATGTCAGACATGGTGCTAAGGGCCCAAGTGGAGCCTGGCACTGTGAGCAACTCTGGTGTTCTGATGGAGTCCTTGGTGGGGGAGGCTCATGGAGGGGGATCCCCTGGGCGTGAGCCTTCCAGCAGGGCACAGAAGAAGCTGACACTGGATCTGTCCCGTCACCTGAACTCGCCAGTAATTTATTGATGCTGGGTGCTGGCACCTAGCAGCCTGCCGGGTCAGCCTCAGGAAGCAGGTGCGGGGCCATCGGGCCTACCCCCAGCCTCAGCAGAAAGAGCTGGTGGGGAGAGTAGCTATGCTTGTCCCAGGAAATGTGATCAGTCAGTTCTTACAAATTAGGTGCTCTTACAAATTAGACACTAGAGAGTGAAAAACTAGGTCCCTACCAGGTCTGAGCTCATAGAGGGTGAAAAGGCTATAATTCATAATTTGAATATCGACATAAACCGTAAGAGCTATATGAGGGCCTACTATGTGCCAGGAACTTTGTACCTAGAACCGCATTTAGGCTTCATTGAGGTCTCGTCCTATTTTATAGAACAGAAAATGTTGTCAAGATGGCCGATTGATATGGTCAAGGTCACACATTTAAGTAAGTGGCAGAGGGAAAACTGGAACCCAGATCTGACTAAGTCCAAAGCCCAGACACATGTCCCCATGGAGCTGGCTGGGCTAGGGGGCATGTAAAATAGAACCTCAAAAAGAGCTCTAGGGGTTCAAAACTAAGAGGCGACCTACTATCCTGAGGGCTGCCTAGAGGCTGAGGCCTTTCACTGACCTTTAAATGATGAGTGAAAATACAATGCCTACTTCCAATCACTTCCCTCTACTCCTCTCCTCAGCCCCCTGGACCTGGTAAGTTCACACACTCAAGAATACCTCCTGCTCACTGTCACCTGCACACCTCTATTCTATGGTTCTGTCCTCCTGGTCACACAATCCAGATCCTACCCACAGCCCAGATCTCACCCTTAGACCCATTTCCTCCACGAAGCCTCCCTGGACCATACTGGCCCTCGCTTATGTGCCAGCCTCAGAGACCTGGCCTTGGCTGGGGCCCAGGCTCCTCTAGAAGTCTCAGAGTTCCCTGTCCAGTAGTGGTTAGCTGCTGCTCTCACCTGCCAGCAGCACTCTGCTCCTGGTCATTGGAAATTCGCTTGCAAAGCTACTCTTTCCCATATTCAGAGCTTGGATCTGGAGCACGACTGACCTGAACGCTAATCATCGAGCACATCCCACCCCAGTTTTCTGACAAAACCATTCTAACTACTGGATTCAGTTGGGCCTGAAACCTTTTTTATTTCCACCTCAGTCTGGATAGCTCATAAGCCAAAGACCATTGTCAGATGTACCATCTGTTCATTGTGACTGACCAGACCCTCACAGCTGTACCTGGCCCCTCACTGCACTCCTGGCCTATAGTTTTTCCCTCCTCCCCAGTCCAAAGGGTCTCTTCTCTCAATTGTTATTCTGTTACTCCCCCAGAATAAAGTCCAAACTCCTTGACTTAGCGTTCAAGGTCTTTCACAGCCCTGTTCTAACATACTGCTCTGTGCTAGACACATTGAACTCTCCTGTCTCCTGAACAACAAACCCTTTACATGACTATGACTTGTCTACGCTGTTCCCCTCACCGGGACTGCCTTTCCCTCTAACTCTCTTCCTGGTGCACTCCTACTCATCCTTCAAAACCCCATTTGGCGATCACCACCACACTGCCTTTGACTCCAGGCAGGGTGAGATGCCTCTTTGTCTCAGCACTGTGAACTCCCCAACTGACTTCTTGCAGAGTGATGGCCACACGTTGTTGGTATTGTCTTCTCCCTTCTCCCCAGACAAGGAGCTCCTCAGGGCCAGAGCTCGCTCACTTCTTAGTTCCCAATGGGCCATTAGGAGTTGTCACTTGACTAACTTACTAATAGGGGCTCAACCCCACGTCACACTGCCTGGAGAGCTTGTGAACCAGGAGCAGCTACGTTTTCTGTGAGCTTCGGGTTCACTTCATTGCATTGCCTTCATTTTCTTCAGGACTCCACAGAGCCTGCAGTGCAAAGGGGCCCAGTGAGCCTGCTTGAGATCATCTGACCCAACTGCTCCATTTCAGGAATGGGGAAACTGAGACCCAGAGAGGGACAAGGACTTATCCAGGTGGCTGACAGTAGAAGTGGGCCTGGGTCCTGCCTCCTAGGATCCAGCCTTGTGCTCCCTCAGCCAGTGTTCTCCTCTCTGCACCACTATACCTCTCCTTTCTGCTCCTCGGAACCCCACTAGGCTCAGATCACATCTGCTGCAAAATATTTAGAGAAGGACTCAAGAGCTTCACCAGCTGTGTGACTTTGGTCGAGTGACTTAACTTCTCTGTGCTTCCATCTCCTCCTCTGGAAGGTGTTAACAGTGGCAATGTCCACCTCGCGCAGTTGCTGTGAGGGCTCAAGTGGCATAGTTCATGTAGGGGCACTTAGCACTGTGCCCAGCACGCAGTGGGCCCTCCATAGCCTGCCAGTCAGAATCTCTGTGATGTCAGCTTTCTCAGGAGACCCTGGGCAAGCTGATCCTGACATCTTCAGAGCTGTGGGTCTCTCTGGAGAAAGACACCAACAAAAT
>RJWH01001475.1:30000-64234 GCA_004363575.1 Solenodon paradoxus
CTGAGCGTATGCTGGGACAGGCACTCAAGATGGTGCTGGTGCTGGTGATGGGAGCTCCCACTGGCCCCCCTGTGACCCGCACCCTCCCAGAGCCTTGGGGGGGCCAGGCAGTGACAGCCCCAGCAGTGTCGCCTGTACCAGGGTGGTGGTGTAAGAGGGGCATTGGGAAAGGCTGGGGCAACAGGCCCAGGTTACAGTTACCCAGTCCACAGAGCACGAACGGCCATGGGTGAGAGAGGAAGTCAGCAGGATCCAAAATAGGCCTGCCTTTTGGGAAGTGAAACTGGGCGCTGGGACACTCAGCTGGAGGAGGACCTGGGCCTCCGGCTGAAACTGTGGGGTGGAGGGAACACACTGCCTCCTCACCTGGGGAGGGTGGGTCTTGGGAGAGGGCTCTTACAAGCCAGGTGACCCTGGATGTGTCACTCCCTCAGTCTCCTCATCTGGAAAGGTGGACGAAGGTTAGTACCTACCTCTCTGGGGACTGGGCAGATGTGACGAGACCCACCCTGCAGCCAAGGCTATTGCTCAAAAGAGGGGAACTGTTACTGCTGGTATGCAGATGCCCCCAGGTGCCTCCTCCACCAGGAAGCCTGCTCAGATCCATCAGTCAGAATGAACCCCTTCTTCCCCGTGTTCCCACCCCTCTCAACTTCCCTGGCTTTCTGTTCACAAGCATCTTTTCCTCTAGAGGAGGCTGGCGCCCCATCTGGGTCCTTTTAGTGTCCCCAGTACCTTACACAGGGCCTGGCACGTGGGAAATGCCACCCACGGGGAAGAAATTGATGGAAGCCCTTGAGAGACTCCTGTCTGCACCCTGAGAGCCAGCTCCTCAGAGAAGCCTGGAACTGTGGCACAAGTTGGACTCTGAGGGTAAGTGAGTTAGGTTTCTGCTGAGCCTCAGAGTGTGCCTCTGTAAAACGGGGACACTGGGAAATGGGACCCATTGCCTCTTAGTCCCGGATAAAGGAAACATGGGCCATCCAAGATGCTACACCAGGTCCCCAGAGTGTTCCTGGGGGAACCCTTTAGACTCAGGGGGCCCTGTGTTCTACATGCTCTGATTCCTGTCCTACCCTGGTGAGAAGCAGATCTTCGAAACTGAAAAGCTTCCCAGGTATAGCTAGGGACTTGTCACCTAATGGAATCAGAAAGCTTGAAATAATGATTGAGTCAGTAATATGTAGGATACTTATGTCATCTGGGCTTTATAGATAAAGCCCAGAGAGGTTAGACTACTTGTCCAAGGTCACACAGCAATTTGGGGCAGAATAGGTCGGATGCCCAACCCTCCTGTGAGCCAACCCTCCTCACAGGGTTCTGTGCTCATCCATGCCACACCTTGAGCTGTTGGTCACTTGACTCAGGGAAGGGGTGTCTTCAAAGCATATCTACAGTCACCTCATCTCTACAAAGTGAGCATCAGGACACCATCCTACAGGTGAAGACCTCCAGGTAAAGGAAGACCCTCCCCCAAGGCCCCATCTTTAGAGCTTCTTAAGGGCTCTTGGGGTCCGTTGAAGGACTAAACTCAGAGGTGAGGCTCCTCCAGTCGGGACTCTGAAGGGTGCATGTAGCCCCGAGTTTCCCATCAGCTCTCTTGTCCTGCCAGGCTCACCCATGAGCCTGCAGCCGCTGCACATTTCTGCATGGAAGCCCCATTATGCATCCAACTAGACAGACTCAGAATAATGAGAAAGAAAAGCCAATGTGGCATTTACTGGGTGCCTCTACCCTGTTCTTAGAGCTGTGCCGACATCAATTCATTTGCGTCTCAATAACTTGGAAAGTTATAACTCTGCCCCGAGCTCCATGTGACATGCACCTCCTAGACTGAGCTCACCCTCTTCTGAGCCTGCTCCTCTCCCAGACCCCAGCACAGGCAGGGAGTGGCCTCTGAGCCCCCAGGCAGCTGTGCAGAGATCAAAGGTCACCCGACACCTCCCACTGCCTCTCCCCCAGCAACCTTTCAAATCGGCCTCCTGAGCGAGCCACTCACCTGCTCTGCGAACCAAGACTAGTAATGGAACCTCTCTGGGCCTCATCTGTCTAACAGCATCATAGCCCTGGTCTGTGAAAGGGATGCAGAGGTGCTGGGACTTGCCATCGCCGCCCAGCAGTGTGACCTGGGGGCAGGAGAACCAACCTCTCAGCTGCGGTTTCCACCTCTGTGAAGCAGAAATGACAATGTCATGTACCTCGTGGGCTCAGAGGGATGACTCAATGACTTCTTCCCTCTGTCTTCCCTAAGACAAGACTCCAGCAGTTCTCCTTTCCTCCTCCAACTCCTCAGCTGTTTCCTTATCTGGAAGATCAACCCCGAACCCCAGGCAAGTTGCTGGTCTTTCTTTCCTTGTGAATGCTTCTCAGAGTCCACCTCTCTCCCAAGCTGTTCTGTGTCTCTCCTCCCCTGCATAGGAGCTCCTTGGAAGGTGTCTGTTGTCCCCACTTCTTCCTGGAACCCCCTCCCCTCAGGCTTCCTCCTGCCCCTCCCAGGAAACCAAGAGCTTCCATGTTGCTAAACCCAATGGCAGTTCTTAGGCCTCATCAGCCTGTACCAGCAGCAGCTATGGGGCCCGCTAACACTCTTGCTTCTTCGCCCACCTTCCTTGCTGGCTGGGAAAGCCTGAGGGCATCAGTCAGTTTGACCTCCTCCTTGCCCAGCTGCCTGTGCTCAGCCCCTTCTCTGCTTCTTCCTCCGTCTCTCCCTTGCTTCTCAGGGGGGGGATCCAGGCCCAGGCCTCGAGTCTGCCCGCTTCCTTGCTGACTTTAAAACGGCTTCTCTGCTGGTGATCACACTGCTCTGGCCAACCTGCTCAGCGCCCTGAGCTCCAGGACCACGTGCTCACCTTCCTCCTCCTCATCTCCTCCGAACTCTCCAGTTACCTTCGTCCAGGCTCAGCGCCTGATATTTGCGCACCGACCTTGTTTTCCTTCCTCAGCCTTCCTCATCCAGTGAATGGCAATTCCACCCCTCCCACAGCCCACGCTGAGACTCTAGCTGACATCCGGAACTCCTCCCTTTCTCCCTCTCTATCTCTGTCTCTCTCTCTCTTTTTCTTCCCGCTTGGCATGATCAGCAGTCTTGCTGCCCTAACTTTGACATTTGCTCCATTTCCCACACTCCTTCCCTCCCCCTGCCTCCCCCTGACCAGCCTGGTCATTTCTCCCCTGGACCTCCACCCAGATGCCTCCTTTCTCCCAGCTCCTGTCCCTGCTGCCTGCTGCCTATTCTCCACATGGCAGCCAGAGGGACCCTATTTCCAGAAGAGACTCAGAGCCTCCCGGCTCAACACCCAGCACCGCCTGCCAGGCTCTCAGAGACTCCGCCTCATCGTGACTTCCTTCCTCAACCTGCATCTTCCTCTCCCCAGCTTCACCCCTCTAGCGCTGCCAGTGGATGTCTGCTTTCTGGAATGTTCTCCCCCAGCAGTACCACTGCACAGAGTCTCCTGGGGGGGAGGCCTTCCCGGGTGCCCTAGCCAGTTTCAATCTGCCACCTCTGGTCGCCTTTCCCATTATATTATCATCTCTCGCCTTCTAGTGGGCCCCTCCCAAGAGGCTGGGTTTCTGTCCGGCGTTCACGTGTTCAGGGGGCCTCTCCAGGGGCCTAGACCAGAGTCTGGCTGGCACCTGGGGCTCAGATGTGCTTGCCCATGGCAGGCCTTCCTGCCCTCCTAGGGCCACCCTTCCTGTCCCCCCACTGCCTCCTTGCCTCCCTTCCAGCCTGACTCCCATCTACTCCGTTATCCTCAGTGGACATCAGAGGGTTATAAAGCCCGGATGTGATCACGACATGATCTCCCTGCCTGAACCTGAGGATGACAGGTCATCCTCTCTCCGAAGCTCTTCCAGGGCCACCCTCAGTCCCCAGGATAGCATCCCAGTTCCCTACATGGCATGGGAGACCCCTGAAGACTGACTCTGCCTCTTCTATCTCTTCTATCTCTCTTCCCCAGTCTGTGCCCACAGGAGGCGGTGCCCGTAGGGGAGTCTCCAGCAGGACCCTCACACCCAGCCAGCACACGCCATGACAGGGATGTGCTGGCTGTGGCCTCGGTGTGCCAGTTCCCAGCAGAGGTTCTCTGCGGCCCAGAACCGTCCGAGCACTGTGGTGCCAACCATACCAGACCTTCACTAGGCACCCGTGACATGCTGGGTGCCAGGAACAGAGCACCGGCGAAGACACACTTCGTCCTCCCCGTGAGTGGCTCATTCTAGTGAGGGAGGTGAAAATGCCTCCGAGGACCAACAAGCTTGGCCACTGTGCTTCCGCAGGTCCCCCCGCCACTCCACCCCCCACCACCCGACTTTCCCTTCCCTCTTGCCTTTATCTGTTGCAGGCACTAGAATGACCTTCCAGGACTCTGCTCTGTCCCCAGCACCTAGGACAGTGCCCAGCACAGAGAAGGCATGTGTTTAATATGGAGTGTGATCTAGGAGGGCTGTGGACATAACACACAGGAGAGAGACCAGGAGTGATGGGGTGTCTCTAATTTAACGGGAGTAGTCTGGGAGGCCTCTCTGAGGAGGTGGCATAAAGCCACTCAGGACATGAAGAACTGAGTGTGAGGGACAATGTTCTGGGTGGAGGAAGCAGTAAATGGTAAAGGTCTCAGGTAAGGCTGAGCGTGAGGTGTTACAGAACAGCATGGGGAGAAGTCTTCCTCAGCCCTTCCCAGGAGGATGCACTGAGGCTCAAGGAAGCCAAGTGGCTTGTCCAGGGTCGTGGAGAGGAGGACAGGACTCAGGTGCATGGAGACATGAGGCCAGAGAGTCGGGGCTCTCCTCCCCAGGTAGTGCCCCTCCCTACGTCTCCCTGGGGCTCGCTCTCCTCTCATTAATTGCTAACCCAGGTGGGGCCCTGCTGGGTCAGGAGCCTCATGGCAGTGGCTCGTCCCTGTGGCCTCTGGGGCAAAGCCCAGTGAGTGAGTGAGCAAGCAAGGGGCCCTCTGGGGAGCAACCGGCGCTTGTCCCCTGGCCCTGGGAGCTGAGCCGCCACCCTTCAGGGGGCCCACAGTGCTGGAGTTGAGGTTGCCTGGCCAGGACAGGAGAACACAGGAAAGGGCTTAGAGATTATGCAGAAGCAGGTCCAGGGTCTGCTCAGATCCCGTCTGGGCCAGGAGAGTCCAGGAAGTGCGTTTGTGGCTGGGCCTCAAGATCCTCCCTTTCCTCATCTCTGTGCTCAGCCCTGCCAGCCACTATGCACCTTTCCGTCCCCAGACAGGCCACACTCACTTGTTCCCGCAAGGCCTTTGCCCGTGCCAGTCCCGCTACCAGGACCAATGTGTGGCTGGTACCAATTCACCTGCTCAGACACTTCCCCTGAGCACCTGTCTCCAAGCAGGTGCCCCACCCCCACTTTATCTCCCCATCAGAGGGCTCGTTGCATCTTTCATGCTCTTAACAAAACTGACGGTTATCTGACATGGAGTTTACTGGTCTCCCAACTGACCGTGTCCCCATCCCCACTGCAGGGTAGGAGGCCCCTGTGTCCTGTTCTGGGAGTCTCCTCCCTATCACAGTAGATGACCAGCAAATAGTTGTAGAACGGAGACCTGAGGATGTGTCCCCATCATTGTGCAGAGGCAGCAGCTGAGGTGCAGAGAGGATGAGTCACTTGCCCAAAGACACACAGCAGGACCATGGTGGGTGCCCTGCCCGCTCACCTGACTGCACCATGAGTAGCTTCGGGACTCGGCCAGACCCACCCCGCCTTTCGGATATGACCTCTAGCCCTCACCTCTAATTTTGGATCCAGGAGAAGGAAAAAGTGGGCAGAAAAGATGGGTGGGACCAATGGGGAGAGTGAGGGTCAGGGATGATGAGTCTCAAGAGTCACATAGGCCCACCTGACAGGTCTAGTGAGGCTGGGCACTTGGCCTAGAACCTAGGGGCCTCTGGGCCCACAGTCCGGTCTTGCCCTGTCTGCCTGAGCTGCAAGGGGTTAAATTTTGTGCTTGGCTCCTGGCTCACTGTGGACAGTGGCTGGGACAGAACATCTGTCTGTTGCTATGGTTGCCGTAACTTGAAGGGGATGGTTGGATAATTATGGCAAATGCTGCGGAGCAAGTGAGCAGGTGCCCAGAAGTGGCTCAGGACCCCTGCCCACCCAATGCGGTGCCAGGCTGCCAGCCCCTGGCCTGGCTGGTTCACTGTGGGCCCTGACCCCAGGCAGGTGAAGGGGAATGCCCAAGCCACCTTGGCCTTTGCAGCAGGAGTGGGTCTGGCCACAGAACTCACGGGAAGGCAGGAGCACACAGACCAGGGAGCCTTATGCACTAGAGCCTGAAGGCAGTGGGCTGGCTTGCAAGGTTACCAGCCCTGACAATGCCCCAGGGCCTCTCCTCCCGCTGAGGAGAAGCCCTGTCATCTGTCCCTGGCCTCCTGGGTCTCACGGAGCTCAGGAGGTGACAGGCAGAGACTGGCTGCCTGAGGCCTGTCCTTTCTGCTCTGCCCGTTTGTGGCAATGCAGGAGACCCTCTGAGCCCGCAGCCCTGGTTTCCTTATCTGCCCATGAGGATAAAGGGCGTCCCTGGCAGAGCTGAAGGAGCTCTGCATGGGACAGGGTCAGGGCAGAGGCGGCTCTGGAAGGAATGGTTTCCCCCTGGCTCCTCCAGCAGCGGGTGAAACAGGGTGTGGTGCATGCATGACCTGCAAAGTGGGGGTCGGGGGAAGGGTGGGAGGGTTCTCAGTAGGGTGGCTGGTACTCGTGATTTGTCCTTGGAGCCCACCCTGCCTGATCAGCCAAGGGCAGGGCTTGTGCTGTGGGGGTGTCTGCCCCCACTCCTCCACCCGGCACCCCTGCCCTCTCCCCTCCAAAGTCAGGGAGCTCAGCTTCCTGAAAGGTATATGAAGACTCACAGACTAGCAGACTCGCGGATCCTGGTGGCCTGAGAGCTGCTGCTTCCAACAGCCTCTGCAGTGGCCTGGGGACAGAGGCCAGGAACCGCCCCGAGGTCACCCCGACAAGCTATAGACCCCCTCCTCCAGGATCTTCTCTCCCCTCATCTGCTTCCCTGGAACCGCAATGATACCTGACATGGCAGCAGGCACTCATTTATTTCCTTCAATGCTTATGAGAAGGTGCCATTATTAATGCTGTTTTCAGATGGGGACTATCGAGGCACGGAGCAGTAGAGAGCTTCCCTGGCACGCCCTGGTGGAGTGGCAGTTAGGTCAATCACCTCCAAAGCAGCACAGGTCACATACCCCTAGGTTCCAGTCCCGGCCCGGGGTTGGGAGGGGAGCGGGCTGGACAACCAGTGTGAACAACTAAATAAAAATTTAAAATATGGGGATGCTTCTTCTTCCTCCTCTCTCTGCCTGCCTACCTGACTGACCTTTCATTCCTACCTGTATCTTTCCTTTAAAAAAAAAGAAAAACGCCTGTGGAGAGTTCCCCTGGTTGGTAGGTTGTGTCACCCAGTTCAACACATAATCATCCGTGGCGCCGACGCCTCTTCGGTGTCACTTCTCCTGGGCATGGCTGCCTACGGGTCAGAGGCCGCCCAAGTCCTCTGTTTTGCCAGCTCTGTGCCCAGAGGAGGCACAGACACACATTTAACTCTCGGTTCACTCACTCCTAGGCACTGGAAAAGCACTTGTGTATGCCAGGCCCTTGCCAGGAGAATCAGTGGGTCCCAGTGCACAGGTCCCCGAGGGACCTTACCCCACGGCACAGAGGCTGGTTCTCTCGAAGGGTCAAAGTCACTCTGGTAGCCTGGCTCTCTCACTGACCTGAGGGGCCAGGGCAGTGGCCACAAACTTGACATTGATTAGGGGCCCTGTCCAAGGTGTGGGACACAGAATGTCCCAGGTGGGGCAGCCCACAGAACTGGCAGCGGGGGATGGCTTTGGCCTTGATGGTGTGCTCACAAGTGAGTGAGCAGCTTGTCCCAGTTTGCCCCCTGGGCCCTGGACACTACAGATGCCCAGCCCCAGCTCAGGACCCCCAAATGCCACAAAGCAGGCTTCACCAGCCAACTACCTGGCCTGGGATCTAGGCTCCCTCCTTCCTGGGGAGCAAGGAAAGTCCCTCTGAGCCCAAGTTCTTTCCTGCCCCACCCAAGGGCCTATGGGTCCTTCCCCATGCAGACTTAGCAAGTTGGAGTCAATAGGTCAATGCCAAGGGAGCCTGGGCCTGCCTGATTCCTGTTCCTCAGGGAACTGACTGAGCAGGGAGGCCCATGCTGTCCTTAAAGAGACAGGCACCGGCCACAGCCAAGCTTTGCATATTTAACAGGCAGCTCCTGTGAGCCATGAATCAGCATCCCTGAGGCCCTCTGGGTTCACAGAAGCATTTTCCCATCCAGGCCTCTTCTGCCACCTTGGGGTGGTGGGCGTGGGACAAGGAGGTCTGCAAGGAGAGGCCTTTTGGACCCAAAGGCTGCTCCCCTCCCAGGGGCAGGAACTCCAGGGAGAGTGACAGGCCCCAGGCTGTGCTTCCAGGAGACCTGCAAAGAACACTGCAGTGGAAGGCGTGGGCCTCTGGCTCCAAGTTGCTCCTCTGGTTTCCTGGCCAGGTAACCCTTTGCATGGGGACTTGAGTCCCCATGCAGACCTCAGTGCTCCTGACTCTATAGCATCTGACCTCTGTGACCTCTCTGGCCTTTTCCAGTCCCGATAGGATCTACTAACTGAAATCTGACTTCCAAATTCCCAGTGACAGATGGTTGAATCCCTGGCCTTCTGTTCTCTGGGTCTCAGCACGCAGCCTGATATACAGTAGGTGCTGAGGAATATGGAAGGATGGATGGGTGGATGGATGGACAGATGGACAGGCAGACGGAAGGAGGATTGATGGGAGGATAGACAGATGGATAGATGGAGTACAGACAGACAGATCCCTGGGCTGCTGGACTCTGCCATGCCCAGCAAGGGGCCTTCCTGGTTCTACTTGGATAAGCATCGACTCAGTGGGTAAATGTGTCCTCGATGGCTTCATTGCTTAGCTACACACACACGCCATCCTAGGACCCACCCATTTCCTCTAACCTCTAACTTACTCTGTGTTTCCTGCTATCTCCTGGTCAAGGCCACTACCCTCTCCAGCTTGGACAACACTATGACCCTTCTTACTGGGTCCCACTTCATGTCATTCTCCAAAAACAGGAGTTAGGGTGTCAATTGCCACCACTTCCTTCTGCCTCAAATACCCCCTGGCCCTCCTCACTCTTGTCCACAGGGTCTCACACAGTCCAGACCCCAGTTATCCCTGGACCTCAACTCCCCCACCCAATCTCTTCTTGCTCCTCCACACTAACTGGTGTCTTTAGGTTCTTAGGTGGCCCGTGTTCCACCCCACTCAGTGTCTGGGCCAGGCTTCCTCCAGCACCCCATGGCCCCATGATCAAGGTACCCACACTCCACCCTTTGCCTCCTGCTCCCCTTCAGGTCTCAGCACATGGCCACTTCCTCAAGGAACACTTCCTTGCCCCCGACCTGCACCAGGCACCCCCAGTGTGCGCTCTTGTGGTCCCCAATCTTTATCTTACAGCACCAGGCATGCGCTGGTGTGACTAATAGCATTTGTCACCCTCGCGATGTGGCCAGAGAGCCCTGTCTGTCTCATTCCCTGCTGGGTCCCCTGCACCTAGCACAGGGTCTGGCACATAGCTGGGACTGGAAGAGTATTGTTGAATGAAGGAATGAATGTATAAACAAGTGAATAGATGGAAAGGTGGGTGAGGGAAGGAAGGAAGGGTAGGAAGGGAAGGCGGGAGGAAGAACCAAAAGAAAGGTGAGATAAAGACTATTCAGATAGGGTGGTGCGGCCTGGGGGAAGCTGGGTAGTGAGGTGACTTGTGGGAAGAGTCGGGAAGTGTGGGAGGCAGCTATGTGTATCCAAGCAGAGGAAAGAGCATTTTGAGGACCCAGTGCAAGGTCAGCACATGTCTGATGGACCCAAAGGACACAGGACAGTGAGGAGGCGTGTGGGCCAGAGAGGGCAGAGAGGTCACCGAGGGCTGAGAGGGACCGGCAGAGCCTGTGCACCTGGAGCTTGTCCCAGGAGAGATGGGAGGAGCCTTTCTTGGGCTCTGAGTAGAGCTGAGGCTCCCTGTTTTCCCACCCTGAGTGGACTGGAAGCCCAGTGAGGGCAGCTCCCCGCCTGCCCTGCCCCATACTCTGCCCCAGCATCTGGTGCTGGCTCGTAGGAACAATATAGCTCAGAGAGCGGCTGACTGGTCCTTGCATGGGCATCCGAGGGAACATTTGTTGTCCCTGCACGCTGTGCACTTTCCTCCAGGGCAGGCCATGTCCTCCCTCTGCTTAAAACCCTCCTGTGACTCTGGATCATTTGGAGCAGAAGCCAAAGGCCTTGCAATGGCCCATGGGCCCCACAGCCAGACTTCTCCACCTCAGCACCAGTGACCTTCAAAGGGCCAGCCTGGGTGCAGCTACTGTTGCGGGCAGAGGACTGCCCTGCACCGCAGACCTGGAGACTCTGTGGCTGCCCCTCTTGGGCATGGAGGACGCCAGCAGCACCTACCTCCAAACCTGTAGACACTACCAAGTGGTGGGGGTAAAACCTTCCCAGTAGGCTGGGCATCTGCACCAGCCCCCCATGCTGTCCTGTATTTTCTACTGAAAAGAGCACCTTCCCATGCCCACCTCACTTTATTTTCACCATAATTCTTATAGCATCTGGCATTTCTTGAGCTCACACGTGTGTTAGATGGTCTGTCTCACTAACTGGAATGAGCCCATGGGGGTGGTCTCTGGTTTGGACCCTTAGTGCTGGCACTGGGGGCTCTCTGTGTGTGATGAGTGAGAGCCTGAATGCAGCTCAGGACTTCTGCTTTGGGGTTGAACTAAGAGGCAACAACTGGGTCAGAGAGCTTTGGTGACTTATCCAAGGCCACTCAACTAAGTCTGATGGCACCAAGACGAGAACCGAGAGCTTCCACCTCTAAAACTGGTTCACTTATCTCTGCACCCTTGATGGCCAAGGCCTGGGGCAGGGTGGGCATTGCTGATGTCAGAACAGCTTGGTCCCAGTGGCGCAAACCCTCAGCAGCCTGGATATGAGAGAACACGTGCTTTCCCCACAGGCGTCATGGTGTGGGGCTGAAGGACCGGGGGTATTTCTGGGGGATGAGAGTAAAAGTCTTGTGATGATTAATTCATCCTAATTGACAAGGCTTTATTGAATTCCTAAAAAGCCCCAGGCTGGGCATTTCTGAAAACGCAGTTGCGGTGTCTCTCTGGGAAATATCCTCCAAGATCGGGCCAGAGAGCAGACACGCTGAGATAAGTTTGTGGAGTTTCCCCAGTAAACATTCCACTTTGGGGTGGGGGCAGGCCGTGCTCAGAAGAAGGGGGTGTGATTTCCTGAAAAAGAGAATGCGCTTTTCATAAATTACCAGGAGGAAAATTGTATGTGTCGGAATAAACTCTGTCAAGAAATATAGCAGGGCTGCCGGATAGTTAATAATTCAGAGCTGTTCTCCAGCACGATGCGGGATTTAAAAAATATTTCCTTGGGATCGTTGTTTAAAAATACTGTTAATGGCCAAGAACCTTCTCATTGCATTACGGCGCCCTAAAGGGCCCGTCTGGGTGGGGCTACAGCAGGAGGCAAAGGACAGGGACATGGTGGCCCATTGTGGTGTGTGACTGAAGCTGTGCTCCCCAGGAGTGCATCGTGGACACACATCTCAAGTACCTCACAGTTCTCAGAGAGGGCAAGAAGCCAGCCCCGACCACACAGCTAGAGTTTGAGCACGGACATGGGGCTCAAATGAACACCCAAGGTGGAGGGGTTGAATCCCATGACTCCACCCTGACTTTGGGCAAAGGATTCTCTCTCTTGTGCCTCAGTTTCCTCACCTGTAAAATGGGTTTGTTTATTCCTCGGACAACAGATACTGAAAAAGTACTTGCTAAAATTCAGGTGTTGGGATGGAGGGTGACCATCACAGACCCAGTGTTCACTTCAAAGGAGCTCAGTCTGGTGGGAGAAAAAGAAGATGAGCAAAGACATCCTGTTGCAAATGGGAATCAATTCCATTAAGAAAAATGAAGGAGGCGCCCCCTGGTGGAGGAGGGGCTGTGTGCAGCCCACATACCTCCCAAGGTCCTGGTTTGCACCCCGGGGTGAGCGGAACAACTGACATGAGCAACTAACAAAAATAAATGACATGCTTCTTCTCCTCGCTTTTCCTGCCTGCTTGCTTCTGCTTGCCTTCATTCCTGCCTGTATCTTTCCTCCATCGAAAAGAAAAGAAAAGCAGAACGAAGGGACAGGGTGGGAGGGAGAGACCTCTATTAATTATAGTTAGGACAACTGGGGAGAGTTTCTGAGCAGCTGAGTAAAGATCTGAGAAGAAAGGGAGCTGGGAAGACTTCTGGAGGAAGAAGATAGAAGGAGCATACGTGCAAAGGCTCTATGGTAGCCTTGTGCCTGCTGCATTGGAGGAGGAGGGAGGCGCGGGGCCTCACGGCCGGAGCAGAGAACCAGCAGAGAGAGGTAAGAGGCGAGAGCAGAGGGGCCGACAGCAGCACAGGTCACAGACGACTCTTCTGACATTTGGATTTTGTTCTAAGGATGCTCAGAACCCACCAGAAGCTCGTTTTCAGGGAAAGTACCAGTTACAGAGTCTGTTTTAAATAAAAGACCCCCCGAACATTCTTCAGACTAGATTGTCAAGTGAAAAAAGCACAGGGTAGAGCCACGTGCACAGCATGCGACTGTCTGGTTTAAAAAACGGAGATAAAGGTGTGCATTGGCTGGTATATGCATAAAATTATCTTTGGCATGATAGATGAAAATAGGAGGAAACGGTGCTTGCCTCTGGGGAGGAGTTCTGGCTGGCTGGGACTGGGTGGGAGGGACATTTTCTTCTTTCTGCATTTTTTCTTGTACCTTTGGAATTTTGAGCTGTGCAAATTTATTACCTATTCAAAAAAATAAATACTTTTTTTGGAAGCAAAAGAAGAAAGACCAAAAAAAAAAAAAAAAAAAAAGAAAGGCCCCTCTGGCTGCCTTGTGGATAATGGATTTTAGATGTGCCCAGGTGGCAACTGAGAGATTCGGAGGAGGCTAGGACCGCTGGGTCAGTCCTTTTAGCTCCACTTTACAGATGGGGACTAGGGGTTCAGAGAGGGCAAGTGCAGAATCCCAAACCACGCAGCCAGGACACAGAGGACAGGCCCAGATGAGAACTCAGCCCTGTCAGCAACTTTCTGTTCTCTGCTCTATATCCTTAGGTCATCTGCTGGGTGTTGTGATAATGTCATCTCCTCCAGGCCTGGGTGTGAAGGCTGTGGTTCCCAGACCCTGTTCCCACGGTAAGACCTTGCCCTCAGTCGGCACTCCTGAATGCTTATTGGTGAATTCCTTTACCTGACTGTGGCCGCTTCATTTATTCAGTGCGTACACCGAGTGCCTTCTCTGTGCCAGGCACTGTGCGAGGCCCCGGACTCAGCCGTGAAGCAGACAGCCTGAAACTTGGTGGAGCTCAAATTCTTAGGGGCCAGGGCACAGAGGCAGACTAGCAGACATGAACTGAACAACATGCTAGGAAGAAAACCAAAGCAAGTAACAAATGGAAGTGGGAGGGGGGCATGCCTTTAGGGAGTCAGCCAGGGTTCCTCTGAAGAGGAAGCATGAGGGCAGAGATTTAGGGGAGATGCAGGTGTTCACTGGGGGGCTGGGGGAAAGGCCTGGCAGGCAGAGGAAACCCGTGAGTACAAAGGCTGCCAGCAGCAGGGTCTCACTTGGAGTGTTCGGAGGACGGAGCAGAGGGTGTGAAGGGAGACAGCTCAGTGGGACCATGCAGGACTGGGGGTGCTGGCTCCCCCAGGAGATACTCTGGAGGACTCTGAGCAGGGGCTTGACACGACCCCGAAGAGGTTCAGAATGACAGTGCGCCCCCCTCTGCAGTGAAGGGTATGGATGACCGCAGCCTAGCTATGTGGGCCACCTTCCAGAAGATTCTGGGAGGACATATCCCAGCGTGGCATGGCCAGTAGGGACTGCCCAGGCCTGAGGGTCCAGGGTGGGCAGGTGCTGGAGAGGTCCTGGCTGTGTTGACACAAGCTGGATTCCTCTCCTAGGGCCTCAGCTGTCTGCCTTGTCACAGGGGACAAGGTCACAGATGCAGAAGGACTCCAGAAGGCTGATGGTGCTTAGCACCAAGATCAGTCGTGTGATCACCACAGGTAGAGACCAACCCAGAGAGCTGGGGCCCATCAGGAGGAGGCAAGGCCCCTGGAGCTGCCTCCATCACCCGTCCCATCCCTGCAGTTTCGGCGGCTCTGGCTCCGGAGACCTGGCTTTTGCCTCCCATGCTTTTGCCATCTGTGCACCACGGCTGGCTAGGCGTGCCCTGCTCTGAGGTGCCCATCTGGACACCACGCTAACAGCGCATCCGAATCTACAGGGCCTCTTAAAAGCAAGCTTTCCCTGATTCCTCAGGCTTCCCACAATATTGTGCTATTCTGTATCGTTTTCTCCCAGTTGCATCAGTGAAGGATCAGGAATGCACACTCTGTTTCCTCCGTGCAGGAGCTGGGCTGGCGTTGGCCTTCACCACCTCATTCTGTCCTCTCCCCATCCCTATTTACAGGTGTGGCTACAGATTCCCCAAAAAATGGTGACTTGTCCAAGGCCACCTACATGTTAAGTAAAGCCAGGATTTAAATCCAGAAAGCTTGGATTCCAGACCAGCACTTTCTACCAAATCCCAATTCCCACTGGCAGCAGTCACCTGGAAGGGGGTCGGGGGGCTGACAAAGAACACCTCCATCCCAGATTCTGGGTCAGGGAAGGCCCTGGGCCACAGTTCCTCTAAGGCAGCCGGGAAGCAGGCCAGCCAGCAGGCATTGTGGGGACAGGCTCCCTCCTCCCCATGCAGCGGCCATGACTCCGGCTCAGGTGACACTGCACCTGCAGCTCGGGCCACAGCCTGCCTGGACTTCTTGCTGCCATAGTCCCAGGGCAGCGGGCAGACAGGCCAGGGGCCTCAGTTCACTGGCCCAGCTTCTAAAAGCCAAAAGAGGAAGGTCAGGAATGCTATTGCGAAGCTTCCAGAAGCTTCTCTAATTTCTGAAGCCCTAGCAACTTCTGGAGTGGATCCAAGGCAGCCTGACCCCTGCCCAGACCCTCTTCCAAATGTGAGTGCCCACATGCACAAACACTGGCACCAAGACCGTGCCTTCTGCCCTCAACCCGTTGGGGCCTTGGAGACTCGGGAAAGGCACTGTGCCCGAACAGGCAGCAACGTTTGGGTAAAGAATTGCCTTGTCCAAGTTGACTTTTCTTTTGTTTTTAATATGTTCGTAATCTTACCAGGGGTGAAATGCCAAGTCTTGAGCAGATCAGTGAAGTAGTAGTGGACCGGAGGGGAGGGATGAGCATCCGCTTCCTGTTAACTCACATTGGCCTTGTGGCCTCCTCAATAATCCCGTCCTTTCCTCCCCAGGTGGCCCTTGGAGTCAATCCCTCATCATACCTCACCTGGACCACTGCAGTGGCCTCCAGGCTTGTTGCAGCTGCTCCACTGGCCCTCTGGGGAGGCCACAGAGTCCCCTCTCAAACATAGCTCTGACTTTCCCACATAAGCCCTGCTATGGTTCCATAGCACCCCCACGATTGAGTCTGGATGCCTTATCTCAGCTTCATAGCTCTTGGTGGCTCAGCTTGTACAGCTGTCCAGCTCTCCCCCGGGGTGTCTGAGAGCATGGGCTCTGTGGTTATTGTGTGACCTTGGGCAAGCTATTTAACCTAACTGAACCTCAATTCCTCATTTATAAATGTGAAATAGGTCTGGTGGATAAGGCCGTAGTCCACACACATCCCAAGGACCCAGGTTCCCAGGGCCAAGGGGAACAAGGAGATGAGCCACTAAATGAAATAAATGAAGTGCTTCTTCCTCATCTCTCTCTTCCTGTCTGCCTGCCTACTCACCTTCATTCCTGCCTGCACCTTTGCTTTAAAAAACAAAAAGTGAAAATAAGTCTCTGCTATAAAAGGTTCAGACTTGTGTAATTCTAGTGAGCTCATGCCCGTAGCTGGGCTGGGCACACATTCAGTGCTCAATGGAGGAAGCCCTGTGGAGCAACTAAAATAAATTCTCCATCACGCTGTTTCCTGTCTCTAAACCTGTGCAGTTGCTGTGTCCTCTGCCTTGGTAGACTGGTGAACTCCTATTGATTCTTCAATACCCCTCTCAGGCAGTGCTCTGACCAGTGTCAGCTCTCCTTCATCAGAATACTTCTCCATATTGGCCAAACAGCTGATCTGGAATTTTTCCATTTACCTGTTGACTCTCCACCATATGACTGTGGGCTCCCAAGGCAACAGCTGACAAACGGCTGAACTGAATCTGCTATGGAGGTCTGGGTGATGGAGGAGAGATTGGAGAGAAGAAGAAAAGGTGCAGAGAGAGGAGCTCTGTGGTTGGTCAATGCACAATAAAACTTTCATTCATTCATTCGTTCATTCACTTATTCACCTAACAAAATATACTGACCTTGTTTTCCACCTAAGACAACTTGCTAACTTTCCACAGCTTCTGGATCACATCCCACAGTGCTCCTCCATGGCCCACGAAGACCTCACAATGCAAATTTAGGCAACCTCAGTCTTTCAGTCCCTCTCAGTGCCAGAACTCTGGCCTCCTTTCAGTTCCTCAAGCCAGGCCACATTCTAGAATGTCCTTCTCTTGACCTTCCCAGGCTGGCTCCCTCAAGAGGCCCTCCCTGATCACTCTATGTAAATGGGGTCTCACCCTGCCTGGCACAGCTCCATCTCAGCACCAAGTCTTCTTCCTCTCTCTCACAGCCCACACTGTGGATTAGGCGATTAACACCCACTTCCTCACCAGGCTGTGAACTCCCCACTTCCCAGCGCCCCCGCCCATCCCGCTATCACCTGCCAGGAGGCCTCACCTTCAGAAAGCAGCCTGGAGAGCCAGGAAGGCCAGAGCCTAAAGGGACCTTGGGGAGTATCTAGAATGGCCTCCTCGTGTCGGAATAACAATAATAAAAACCATCAGAATTCCAACAATAACAAAGAAAACAGGTCCACATGCCAGGCACTGCGCTTCCCATGTTCTGGTTTTCTTTTAACCCTCGCAGCCATGTCATAAGGGGAGATTCAGTTAATGTCCCCATTTTACAGAGGAGAAAACTGAGGCCAGGAGAGGGTGAAGTCACCCTCTTGCCCACTCCCAGGCCACAGTCTGCTCTCTTAGCTCACCACTGGGCGACACTGCCAAGTGACAGAGGGACTAGCAGGGCCACCCTAGCAATGGCAGGGCAGGGTGTGGGTGCCCTAAGGGTAGCGTTCTCAGGGTCTTCAAACGCTGGGCCCAGGGTTTCCCTTGCAGGTGAACCCCACGCCCCTTAAAGTCATTCTCGCCCAAGTCTGCTCCATCTGCCCCCCTCCAGGGGACGAAGAAGGGCAGGGAGCATGGAGTCATAAACACCCTCCCAGGGAGTGCCCAGTGACCACACACCGCCCTCCAGAGAGGGAAGACAGAGCCCTGGTGATTAGGCCCAGGGGTCCTGGGGTGTACAGTACGCTGGGTGGGGCACTGACATGCCCCAGTCGCAGCCTGAGCCATAGGGACCCTGAGTGCCCCCAGCGCTCAGGACACCTGCTCCTTCTCACCCCATGGGCCCTGGCAGCAGGGATGGGGCGTCTGCTGGGGCATCCCCTGGGCGGTGCCAACCTCCTTGTGCCCAGACAAAGCCCCCTCCCCCGGCCTCTGGGGAGGGGGCGGGCTGGTGAGGGAACTGACAAAAGGAGCCAGTGGGGCTGCGCCTGGCGCTGGTGCCACCCCCTCCCAGACCTGCCCACAGCGCCCACATCCCCCTCCTGCCACTTGGCCGCTCGGCTGGGGCGCCGGCACCGTTGCTATGGCGGCAGCTCGGGGGAGCTGCAGCTGGGTAATTATTGCGAACATCCATCCTGCCTCCGGCCCGCCCCGGAGAGCAGGGCAGCGAGCAGCCAGGGCCAGGGCAGCCCCTCCTCACCCGCCGGGCGGCCGCACCCCGGCCTGGCATGAAGCCCACCCAAGGTACGGAGGGAGGAAGGCGGTGCAGACATCGAGAGTGGAGGGGGAGGCCAGCCCCGCAGGAGTCGGCACAGGGCCGCCAGGGGACCCCTTCCACCCGGCCCCCGCCCTCGCGCACCCTTACAGCTGACCAGCCCGCCCGGAACTCTGGTTTCTAGCTGTGAACACACGCAGCACACAGAACCAGGAGAGCCTCCTTTGTTCGCATGGACTCTGTCCTCGGCCTTTTCAGGGACATTGGGAGACAACAGTGACCGGTTTGGGCTCTGGTCTCTCCCACAGGTTCTCTGCCCTAAATGGGGAGGTTCCCTTGGGCCCCCCCACCCACGCCCCCACTGTGGGCCCAGCCACCTCCCCAGAAGCTTGCCCCCAGCCCCGGTATCTAAATATAATTCAGTCGAGCTGAGCCTGAGGTCACATAGGCTCCCAGCTGCCTGGGGTGGCCACGCTCAGGGTGGCCAGCATTATCCACCCTTACGGGTGCCCATCAGGCATTCTGCAAGTCTTTGTTGCAGGTGTGCCTCTGCCCTTAGAGAGAGGCACAGCCATGACATCAGAAGTCACTGGGAGAGACATAAGGAAAGAAGAAGGGTCCCCTCTAGCCTGGAGGCAGCATGAGAAACAGCGGAGAGAGACACTGTTGGAGAGGTGTCAGGAGGGAGCAGGGTTCCGACCCGGCCCCACGCAGAGGTAATGGGAGCAGGTACTGCCCAGACCCAGGACAGTCTCTGTGGGTAGGAGGGAGGGGGCTCCACAGGCAGGACAAGGCCTGGGGAGCTGGGGAGGCAGCCCCAGCCGGCCCCAAAGCTGCTCCTCCCTTCCCTCTCCTCTGGGTCTGCTGCCCCTTGGGGCTAGGCCGTATTTGAGACACTTGGCAGAGCACAGTTGGAGGGCACTCAGCAGGCAAGATCTGTGGGATCCTGGATTTCCAAAGATCCCTGGTGGCCAGGGTGGGAACGGAGGGGACATGAGGAAGGTGGGGAAGCTGGCAGGAGTATAGGGGCTGAAGGTTAGAGAGGAAAATGGGGGCTGGGAGTGAGGGTGGGCTCGGCCTGTGCTCCAGATTTACTGGGGGGTTCGTGCTGCTTATGCCCTTTCCCCACACCTTGATCAGTTAGGTGCTCACCAGGGCCCTGCATGGAGGGGTAGATAGGCTAAAATAGGCGGGATGGTGTTTGTTGAAAGAGGTCTCAGTCCTGGATTGCTGCTGGACGTCAGGGCCTCGGGGAGAAGGCCGTGTGCTCCTCTGTCGTGGATGGAGGGAGAGCGGACCCGGATCCAGCACAGCTTTCTAGGTGGGGACCATACAGCCCTAATGGCCTTTGGCCCTCACACTTAAAGTCAGGGCAATAAATCTTCCCCATGGGCCAAGGCTTTCCACCTGCAAAGCTCTTTCTCATCCAGAACCTTACACTAGTTTCAAACAGTCCTGGTGTGGGGCTGGGCAGGGAGGAGCTGGAAACGAGGAGATGGAGGCCCAGAGAGCTGATTTTCCCCGGCAAGGAAAGAGAGAGGGAGGTTAGGATATCAAGTACCCACTACATGGTGGGAACCTTGTACACATCAGTTGAGCAGCAACTAGAAAGTGTCAGGAACAGAGCTTGAACTCCAGTTCAGTCCCCTGGTGCAGGGATGCCCTGTCCTTCTGAGATAGAAGGTAGGGAAACCTGAGGCCAGGCCAGGCTCCACTCCCCATAGCAGCATGCTTTCTAAGAATAGAAGCCAGAGGGGCAGAGGGCCCAAGACAAGCAGAAATACCCATGTTAACTACTCAGCCTGGGCACATCCTGGTAGAGTAGTGGTTAAGTCCGCTGCCTCTGGCTGAGTGCATCCACATTATCCCAAGGACCCAGAGTTTGAGTTCTGGAGCTGGAGAAACAGCCAACATGAGCAGCTAAATACAAATAAACAAAATGTTTCTTCGTCCTTTCACTTCCTGACTACTCACTTTCATTCCTGCCTCCACCCTTCCTTAAAAAAAAAACAAAAAAAAAGGGAAAAAAATCTTATCCAGTCTGACTGTGACTACTTTTATCTTACAGATGGGGAAGGTGAGGCTTTGGCAGCCCAGACACAAAGAGCCCGCTGTTTCCCGGCTCCTGGAGTGGCCAAGTCTGGGTAAGTAAGTTCCACTGATTTTCAGAGCTCTGTTTGGTCCAGCTATCCATGCAACACAGGTTTTCCTTTGAAATCTGGGAGCAAAAATTCTGATGCCACATCAGGAGAGAGAGCTCTGGGCCAGTCCCATGACAATCTTCAGACCTGGGAGGTCGCTAGATTAGAGCAGTTGCATCGGGAAGGATAGGAGGGCACACAGAGCCAGCACCAGCCACCTGCAGGAGTCTCGATAATGCAAACACGATGATACGCATTGAGTATCACAAATAAGAAAATGAAAGCAAGGACACCCTCTCTAGAGTGCCTGGCACAAGATTAAGCATCAAGACACACGGGCCACAATTTTTATCATAGTTCTTGTTCCTCTGCACCAGGTCTCTCTTCTAGGTTTTTCTCACTTCATCTTCAGAGTGACTCTGTGACAGAAACTTTAGTCGTATTTAGAATATTTGTCCATTTTAGAGACAAAGAAATGGAGACTCAGAGACATTCACCCATTCCTTCTTCCATCCTTCTACCCACTCATCCATCCTTCTGTCATCCATCCACCCATCCATGCCTCCCTCCATTCACCCATCCTTCCATCATCCATTATTATACATACATAGTTACACTCATGCCTCCATCCATCCATGCATCTCTCCATCCCCTCATCCATCCACGCATCCATGCATCGATCTATCCATCCATCCAGCACACTTCCTCTCTCTCTTCCTTCCATTCCTCCTCGAGGGAAGACCCAATGCTGGGTACAGGGCATTCAGAGGTGAGTCTGCAGACCTGATCCCACCCCCACAGGTCTCCCAGTCTGGTCAGTTTTCTCATCTCTAGAATGGACATCACAGCATCTATCTACCGAAGCTGTTAGAAGAGGAGGCTCGCCTGAGTGGAGGGCCAGAGCAGCAGCAGCGGTATCAGCAGTGAGGTGACTGAGTCGTGTCCAGTCACTCCTGTATGCACAGCACACAGTGTAGGCCTCGTTTCCCACAGCTTCCAACTTTGTGTGCTGCACCATGACCCAAGCCAGGCTTTCTACCATCAGCATGCCAGGTTTGCTCCCTCCTTGGGCTTTTATTCTGGCTCTTCTGCCCACCTAAAAGGTCCTTTTCCTCCTCCCAAATCCTGCCTGGCTCTCCAGAACCCCTGCACCCCAGCACACACACCAACATACATACTTCTTCAGCCTTCATTTGTTTCAGGCTCTCCAGGAGGCCACCACCACCTCCTAGCACACATCTTACCTTCTTGTGATTACAGGACTGGCTCTAGGGCAGTGTAGGCCTGAGTTCAAGTCCTGACTCCCCCTCCCCACCTTATAGACCCCATTTACAGGGTGGGGTTAGTCTAACACCCACTGAGGGTGTGTGCCTCAGGCTTGCTGTGGACACACAGGAGGCCCTTTGTGATGGATAAGCCTCCTTGGCTTTCCGGCCCCAAACCCAGGCGGCCTGTTGTAGCAGGAAGCCTTCACCAAACTGCCCCCTTCCTGGATGAATTTCAGGAGGGATGACCTTTAAATGGGGGAGAAATTTGGGGAGTTCTCCCCGAAATCACCCCAGATAGGAGGCCACTCACCAGCAGGGCACACCAAGATAGCTGGAAAGTCCTCTGTGGCCGAGCTTTCAAAGCCAGCTCAAAGATATCATTGGAGGCATGGGGAGGAGGGATTGTGCTGGAGAGAGGTGGCCTGGTGCTGCAATGACACACAGGCCCCTCAGTGCTGGTGCTGGGCACAGCAACAGGTGGTCGAGGCAGCTCTGCTCAGGCTTCCCAGGATGCAATTTGTTTGTGCCTGTCCAAATTCACTAGCACTGTTCTCGGAGTGCCAGGGCCTTAACCAGCTAACTCTCCTGGAGAAATCACTCTGGTACACAGCAAGGCCTGCCTGGAGTTGCTTGCGGAAGCCAGATTCTGGAAATAATTTAGATGCATCCATGGGGATTGGACAAAGGAACATTGGGCTAACTCACGTGGAATACAACCACCCCTGAAAGGAAAGGGTGGCTGTGTATGCATACAGCTCAATGTCCCCGACACTTCCAGAGAAAAAGAAGGCTTCTAGCCAAAGAAAACATACAGACCATTACCAATTATGTGAGAAGCACTCTTCAAAAAAAATTTTTAAAGGAAAGGTGCAGGCAGGAATGAAGGCAAGTAGGTAGGCAGGAAGAGTTAGAGGAGGAGGAAGCATTATTTTTATTTAGTTGTTCACACTGGTTTTCCCCCCACCACCACCTGGGCCTGGGACTCGAACCCAGGGGTATGTGGCCTCTGCAACTTTGGAGGCGACTGACCTAACCACTACTCCACTGGGGCAGGCCAAGAAGCAGTCTTAAACACTGATGACACATCTACATGCATAGATAGAGATTATACACATATAGAGATACAGGTATGGACAGATCTAGAAGTGTGGATGGAGACAGAGGTACAGACAGAGATGATACGCCTGACAGTGAAACAGTGGAAAGGATACCTACCAGCTGACAATCATGCTCAGGGTGAATGGGACTCAGGAAGTGCAAGGAATTACTTGGGCTTTTCTCACTCCATTCTATTAATGTTGAGATAGTACAATGAGAATCTGTTCCTGAAATACGTGTGTGATGATAAAGCTGCAGAAAGAGCCTGGCCCTGGGACTGGGGCTGGAGGCAGGTCTGGGCAGGGGTGTGGGAGCTGGGTGTGGGGGCTGGCCTGCTGGGCAGTCTCCTGGTGCTGGTGCCGGTGCAGGTGTGGACCCAGCTGAGCTCCTTCCCCTACGGCCAGAGGCACAGAGAGCTGATCGTGGGGGCAGCAGCAGCAGCAGCACACACAGGTTCTCCAGCCTGGAGGCACCTGAAACCTGGACCATTCCCAGTGAGAAAGGTCCACCTGTGTCCATCAAGCAGGATGGGCTGGATGTCTGGCAGAGGGTGACCTGGAACCATGCAGTCAGAACAAGGGGCGAGGGACCCTGGGAGACCCCAGGCCAGTGGGTGGGCTGCCTCGGGGGGCCTGCAGCTCTCTTCCCACACTGCCCTTGTGCCTGAACCCCAAGCATACTGCTCAGAAGGGGCAGTGGCCTTGACCCTGAGGGTCCAGCCCAGCAGTCACAGGTCAGCTTCCTGGGGGTGTGGGTACGCGAACTGGGTACTTTCCTACTGTGCGACTTTGGCCTTTGAATTTCGTCCAGGATAAGTTGTTTTATTTTTGTTTTGATACACACAAGTTGGGAAGCTTTATTGGCCAGATAATGAAAAATAAAGGATAAAAATTCCAACAATGCAAAAGGATATAAGTGAAAAGCAAGTCTTTTCTCCACCTGTCTCCCCAGACACCCAGGTACCCACCCCTGCCCTGGAGAACATGTGTCTATTCTGATGCTGAGACTCACCGTGAAGAGTGGCTGCCTGGTCCTGTCCCCCCAGATCTGGGTCTTAGCGCCTCTTCCATAGCAGTGCATGCGCGCAGGCTCATTCCTTTTCCTGCCTGGATTTCCAGGGCAGACAAAATTCCTTAACAGTCATGTAACTAGATCTAGAATTCTGTCCCCATGGTTTTCTGCCCTTCCCATGGGCTGCCTTCAGCTCTTCACAACAGCCCTGGGAAGCAGTTAGCTCCCCGTGCCACAGATGAGGAAATCAGGATGAACACCCACCCCCACTGATCTGGAGCAGTCCCAGTGTTAGCACTGAGAGTCCTGCATATGGGGAAACCCTCATGCCTAGGGAAACCTGGGTGGGTGGTCACCTGAAAGGAAACTCAGGTTTGGAGGGGTAGGAACATTCTCCATGACCTTGAAGTTGGTCAGCAAAGGCCTGAGACACACGTCTACTAGTGGTGATGATAGTGTCAGAGGACAGTGGTGGCAGCCACTGCTTAGTAAGCATCTTCTCTGTGCCAGCACCTCCCCTGGTCCTCCAGCAGCCTCGGGAGGCAGACCTCAGGGCATCGTGAATAGAACCTGTGGGTTGACGAACCTGGGTTCGTTCTCAGCTGCCAGCCTGGCTGCATATGTGACCATGGTGGTCAGCTTCCTCTCTGGCTCAGGACCCAGAACAAACACTTAATAAGTGGTTATTAAGTGGAAAAAAAACAAAACAAAACAAAACAAAACAAACGAATAAATGAAGGAGGTACTAACATTTTATTATGCCCATTTTATAGCTAGAAAAACTGAGGCACAGAAGAGTTAAGTCACTGTCTCACGATCACACAGCTCATAAGCAACAGGGTCAGACTTTGAATCTAGAGGCTCTGGAGCCCACACTACTCATCCCTCTCCTGGAATGTTCTTGTGGGCATTTCTCATGGGGCCCTCACTTCTGACTCCTCGGCTCACCCTTTCCTTCCCCATCCTGCTACACCGCCATGGCCCGGGTCTCCGTCTCCTTTCACAGAAGTCTTGCCTCTCTGACTCCACTCGGGGGCCCTCTCCTCACTTGCCCTGTCCCTCTGGGCTGGATGCTCATCCGGAGCCCAGCGTCCGAATGCCAGCCTTCCCCTGCAGACTGTGTCTCATCTGTTCCTTCATTTGTTCCCACTCTTCATTCCTTTACTCAATAAACATTTGCTGAAACTGAGATGAGACTACTCAACCTCGGGCTGCAAACTCAGAGATGAATCCAGCCTGGGCCTTGTCCTCGGGGACAAAGGAAACAAGACAAAGAAATGGTTCTGTAACCTAAAGAGATAGCAGCTCTGATGGAGGTCGCCCAGCTGCAGAAGGCGTGGAGGGGGGCTCCAACCTGGAGGCTGTGGGAAAGCTTTCCGGGGAGGGTTGTGCTGTAGCTGGAAAGATGAAGAAAAGTTTACAGGACAGAGACAAAGTGGGAGCTGGCTGAGGGGCCAGGGACTGACACACCCCTGATAAACTGGCCTAGAGGTAGGAGAGAGCATGGACATTCAGAAACTACAAGTTGTTCCTTACAGTGGGGCCCTGGACTGTCCTCAGGGAGGGACATGTGGCTCTGGGAGCCCCTACCCCCACTCCAGTCTGCCCAGACAGCTCTGTGCAGAGCAGGGCTTCCAAGAATCTCATGTCTAGGAGCTGATCAGAAAAGAACAAAATCATCAGCGCTGTGGACATGGAAGTACGGACGTACAGAGCATGTTTGTCGTGGCGCTGTTACAGCCAGCAAGTGAAAGGAACCTGGTGCCCAGCCATGGGAAGCGGCCAAGAGCCACCATTGGCTGGAGTCGCCCAAAGGGCTTACAAATCAGGCTTGCAGAGACTGGCACCTGCAGACAAGCTTGATGTAATTTTAAGTAAAGCTCAGCAAGATGCAAAACCATTTTACTCTTCTACGTTAGGACATATACCTGCATGTACACGTGGGAAGACTGATTTGGAGGAAATGCATCCCATGCTTTACCATGATGGTCTCTGGTGATGGTCTGACTGAGAGGTGGTCTTTCCTTTTAAAAAAAAATGCCCTGTTTTCTCTGATTTTGCAACAGTGGGCCGGTCTCGCTTTTATTTTCAGAGACACTTCTAGGAGACTGTGAGGTCAGCACTTCCCCCTGCATCTCCTCTGGGCAGCCCTTGCAGCCCAGAGACCCTGCACTGAGCCCACACAGTGGCCTGTTGTCCCCGCACTGCTGTATGTACAGCACCGAGCTTTTGCCTCTGCTGTTCCCTTGTCCTGACTCCCTTCCCTCCTCTCTCCACCTGGTGAGACTCCCCAGGCCTGCCTCTGGGTCCATCTGAGGACCTCGCCCTGCTGAAGCCTGGATGTCCACACCCACACCCCTTAATGGAGCTGGGACTGCTGGAGAGAAGGACAGTGCTTTATCTTCCTCCTCCCCAGGAGCTTCAGACAGGGCCCAGAATTTATTTTCATGTATTTCCTCCTCCAGAAAATAGTACCACGAGCACCCATATACCCGTCACTTAGATGCTCCATTTGCTTTCTCTCTGTCACTCTGTCTTGCTGACCCAGTGCAGACACCTGGGCCTGGGTTGGGGAACTGGAAGGTACTCGCTGGAGCACCGACCACCTGCTTGGAGGTCGGCTGCCTCCAGCCAATGCAGCCCTTCTGTGGACAGCGAAGGCCCTGCCACCCCTTCCTGCCTCAAACCCACTGACCCCTGGAAAGCAGCCTCATCTCCATACCAACCTGCACCCCCATTAGCTGTGGCACTAGGAGCCTCTGCCCTCTGTGCTCACCCGGCAAGGGCAGGTGGCCTCCCCTCTCCACATGCTGAGAAGTGAGGTCTTCACCATCCTCTCCTCGGACTCTTGGCACATGGGCAGCCTCTGTAAGGGTGACCACTCATCCCGATTCACTGCAATTTGCCCTGCAGTCCCTCATACTCAGAGCCCCTCAATCCTGGGTAAACTGAACTGACAGCAGGCTAGGCAGGACAAGCGCACACGTCCTGCTGGGGGACACTGTCTGTTAGCCACTTGGGGTGAGGACTGGGCTACTCGTCTCCACCACCCACACCTTACTAAGGCCACAGAACAGATCCAAGGAAACATTCATGCAGGACGGCTGACTTCCTAGAGGAAGGAAGGTTGGAAGGAAGGGAGGGAAAGACAGGGAGGGAGGGAGGGAGGGAGGAAAAGTGATAACCTTACCTCCTTTGAATCTTTACTCAGATGTCACCTTCTCCATGGGGCCTTCCTAGACTGTCCTGTCTCAGGTAACCCCTCTCCCCCGGCCCCTCCCCTCCATCTCCTGTCATTCTCTGGTGTCTGTCTCTGACTCCCATTCATGTCAGCTCCACCAGGGGAGGTTGTGCCTGTTTCATTCACTCTATGTCTCCAGCGCCTAGAACAGCAGGTGGCATTCCTGGAATAAGGTGAAAGAATGAAGCCGCGTATTCCTGAGAAAGGTGCAGCCGTACGGCCTTTTCACGCATTTCTGTTTCATTTTCAGCTCCCACTGCGTTAACAGGTGGGGTGGGGTGTACAAAGCAGAGTGCCCAGTCTGACAGGGGCAGTGGCGAAATGCGCAGAAGCCAGGATGAGGCCCCAAAGAGCCACCATGCCTGGCTATGAGAGACCAAGACCTCGCATTTGGGGATGGGTCTCTGGAGCAGGACCCTGTGCAACAGCCTTAAAGGACAGGATCGTAGTGACAGACAGACAGACACACACACACACAGACACACACAGTCACGCATCACTTAACAAGGGCTCATTCTGGAAATGTGTTGGTAAGCGGTCCCGTCATTGTGTGACCGTCATAGGGGTGTGTCTGCTCTAACCTAGGCAGCCTATCCTGAGTATATGGTAGAGGCTGCTCAGACAGCTTTCAGATATGTGGTCCCTGGAGGAGAAAAATGGAAATGACGCATGACTTCATTGAGCATTTGCTGTGTCCCAAGCACTGTCCTGAGAGCTGTGTGTTTTCTCAGTTATGTCTCAAACCTCCGAGGGGCACTTGTCATCCTCACCTTGCAGATGAAACGACTGGGAAGGCTGAGTAACTTTCTCCGGGGGCCACAAGAGAATCGGATTCTGGAGCCCACTGTTAACCCTGGTGCCGGAGAGAAGGGAAGAGGCTCAGAGGGTTGGCGTACGTTGCCTGAGGTCACAGAGCTGGTCAGAAGTGGGGCTGGGAGTCACACCAGGTCCACACGACACCACAGGGAGCAGGGGTCCCACAAGGTGGCTGGCCCAGATGACCAAAGGAGAGGGACGGCAGAAAGGAAGGAGCACAGAGACTCAGGCCCAGGGAGACTGGAATTCACCTTCAAGAGGTGCAGAGCGGCTGGCGGACAAGAGGGTGGGCCTGGCTGGGGGCAGACTGCTAGGTGGTGTCCTGTTCCCTCTTCTCTCCTGATCAACGGGTATGGCAGCTGTGGGGGACTGACCCCAGCCCTTCCTGTGGGCAGGCCACCCAGTCACTGGGCCTGGAGAACAGCAGCCCCTCTCCCGGCCATTCCTCCTGGCTCCTGGTACACATCTGTACCAGACTCACCTGGAATATCAAAGCCCATCTCAAGTCAGGTGCTGTGTCTAACTTAAGCCGGACACCCTCCTGTCGCAGACAAGGAAACAGCGTTCACACGGTGAGCTAACTGCCCCTGTCACCTGCAGAGGGAGAGTTTGGCTCCAGAGCCTACGCCCTTCACCACTACCTAGGACGTGCTGCCTGCTCACCGGCGCCCACCCTGCCAGCCTGCACCGTCGTGAGACAGACACGCCTGCTGGCACCGCGTGCCGCAGCCCAGCAGAGGGCTCAGCCCACGCGACACGGCTTTTATCTGCAAACTAGGTGCAGACCTGGCTGCCCCCTCCAGGTCTGGGGAATAATGACAGTCCCTCCTTTGCACAGGACACAGGACTTTGGAAGACGCTCTTCCTCTGGGGGTGGTGCCGGTCGGGGAGAAGTGTGGGAATCCAACTTTCCACCACAAACCTGGTCATGAAGTCTAGGTTCGCCCCACGCTGCCGGGAAAGGGCAAAGGACCGCAGACCAGAGCCTCAGTCCCGTCCCCCTCCCGCCCTCCCAGTCATGCACGGATTCGCGGCAACACGAGCCAGGCCCAGGCACACAGTGGTAGTTTCTGCTGAGGACAGGCCTCTCTCTCAGGGTCTGTCCCCTGCTCACCCCACTTTCCAACCGCGGGTGCTGAAAACCCTGGCATTTGGAGGCCGCAGAAAGGAGCAGACACCGCTGGCTGACAGCATCAGCCAGGCTCCCCTTTCCAAGGGCGCCCTTGGCCGGTCCTGGTCCTCGCTCCTGGGCTGGGGAGTGTGTGTGTGGGGGGTGTCCCTGCTCCACACCCACCCCCGCCTCACAGGTGGGGAGGCTCCGGCCCCCAGAGGTGAGCTGCTTCCCTGAGGCCAAAGCCAGCCATAGTGAGGTACATGTGGTGTTTATGTAGAGACGTATTTATTGACGTGGAAAGATGTTTATGATATATTATTAAACGAAAAGGCAGCACGGGGGCAGCAGAGGATAATTTGGGCGAGTGTCATGAAATGTTCACAGTGGGTGTCTCTAGGTGATGGGATTATGAACCTCTTTTTTTTTTTTTTTTCTTTTTCTTTCTGCTTTGTTTTGTATGGCAGCTTTGCTGAGATATAATTCACATATCCTACAATTTACCAATTTAGCGTCCAAGTCAGTGGTGTCAGTGGATTCACAGAGTTGTGCAAACCCCACCACCACACCGGTATTGTCATCTCCCCTCCCCACTTGACCCCTGTCGTTAGCACTCCCTCCCCATTTCCCAAATCCTAGCCCAAAGCCACTGCTTTCTGTCTCTGCAGACTTACCTATTCTGGATATAGAAACAGAGTCATACAATATGTGCCCTTTGTGGTTGACTCCTTCCCCGCCTCCCCGGTTCTGAGTCTTGAACCTGAGTCCTTAGGCTTTGCATGGTCTGCACCTTAGTTGCCTCAGCCACCTGAGCCACAGCAGTGTGCCTGTAATTGACTTCTTTTACTTAGGATAATGTCCTCAAGTTTCTTATGTATTGTAGCATGTATCAGTACTTCATTCTTATTTTTTATGGCCTAGTCTTCTTCCAAATTATATTTCTCAGTTCATCAGATGAAAGACATTGAGATTATTTCCACCTAGAAACATATTTTTTTAAAGGAAAGGTGCAGGCAGGAATGAAGGCAAGTAGGCAGGCAGGAAGAGAGAGGAGGAGTAAGACACACATTTTATTCTATTTTTATTGAGCCGTTCATACTTCTTGTCCTGTCATCCCCCGACCTGGGACTTGAACCCAAGGGTATGTGGCTTTTCCTTTTGGAGGAAATTGATCTAACCACCACTCCACTGGGGTGTGCCAGTTTGCACTTTTTGTGTATCAGCAATGCTGTTGACAATGGTGTCACAATGGTGTCTTTCTGTGTGTGGAAATATGTTTCTATTCTGTAGGGTGGGCACCCAGGAATGGAATTACTGGGTCTTATATGTGAAGTCCACATATAACTTTTTGAGGCCCTCTCAGCCTTCCCAAAGTGGCTGTCCCGCTTTACATTCCATCCACATCCTCGCCAAAACTTGTGAGTACCTGTCATTTCTACTAGGCGAACCTGTAACAGGTGTGAGGAGGTGTCTTGTGGGGTTTGGATCTGCGTGTCCCTGACTGGTGACTGATAATGAGCACCCTCCATGTGTCTATTGGGTATTTGTAGATTCTCTTTGTCTGTTCACATCTTCTTTCAGAAATGTCTATTTGCCTGTTTAAAAAAGGGTTTATAATTTGTAAAACAAAGTTACCTCAATAAAGTACTGAAAAAAAAAAAAAAAGAGTGGCCTGTGTCTTCATTATTCAGTTGTGTGTGAAGGCAGGCCTGGCGCCTGCTCTCCCACTGACACTGGGTCCCACAGCCCAGATGGGCGTCCCCCACCCCTGCCCCCGGGAGGAGGGAACCCTGGAGCACGGACCTCTTTGTGCGGGCCAGAACCCGCACAGCCACTGAGGAGCAAGTCTCCAATGAGAGTTTATGGACAGACAGACAACTCTATCTCTAGGAGCTGGGGAGCCAAAGAGGAAGAAAAAACACCCAGACCAAAAAGCCCTCGGCCCGGAGGAAACGGCCCAGGGAGGCCCTGCTCCAGAAGGTGGAGATAAAGCTCTGAGCCCGGGGAGGCCATCAAGGCAGCCGTGCCTTGCGTCCTCCTCAGCCGTGGTGGCTTATCGACCTGCTTTCATGCTGCTGACTGTTGGCCCAGCGAGGACGGGAAGGGGAAGCCTGGGGAGATTAGCAGGGAGCCCCAGGGCCTCTCTGTCTGGAGGTGGCAGTGGGGCTGGAGGGTGGCGGCCAGTCAGAGAGCAGGGGCCTGGTGGGGTGGCCCAGAAACCCCGAAATGCACTGCTCCGTCACCAAAGGCACTGTGTCCTGAACACCCACCTCTGGAGTTCGAATCCCAGCCTCACATCGCCTCGCCCTGTGACTGGGGGCAAATGACTTCCCCGCTTCTGCTCTGGCTCCTCTCGGAACCCCTCGAGGAGAAGGAGGATCACCAGAGTGAGGATGAAATACCAGCGCGGTATGACCGCGGGGTGAGGCCAGGGTGCTGGTGGGGAGGCTGTGAATAGCAGTCCTCACCTGCGGGACATGCCCAGGCCCTGGACTCCAAGCCAGAGGACGGTCAACTGAGACGGAAGCCACAGAATCTTACGGGAGCACCCGAGACCAGCCACTCGCAGACAGCCACCGGCCGCAGGAGGGACAGTGCTTCCTTACAGGGTAGTGATGAAGATGACGTGTGGGAATACAGGCAACACGCGGAGCTGTTTCAGCTTTAACATAAAGACTAAAGCATCTTCCAAATTCTTTTAACCTGTTTAGATCCCAGATTTCTCCAGATTCCTCAGCTGTAATATGTAAAGGAAAGGAAAGGTTTCCATGACTTGGGTGTTTCCCAGAGTGGGGGTCCCTAACCCTCTAAATTCATGAGATGCTCCGGGATATCTGCACAGGACAAGTATCAGACAGGACTGGCCAGTTGGTGCAGAATTGAGCCTCTCGGGACTTCACTCTGCAAGAAACCCCACCGAGACGAAGAGGGCTGGGGGTGTTTAAGTCTCCCAGACCTCTTTGACTGCGAATGCCCTTTTCTGCCTAATGTCAATGTAACACCGTCCTGGAAAAACACTGATGGTCCAGGCCATTTCTAACTCATTTCTCCTCGCAGAAAAGAGGTTTTCTAAAACTTATCGTCTCTCTGAGAGAAGTGGCTTCAGTCTCTCCAGCTCTTGCACAGTCGCCTCAGGAAAGCACCCCACACCCCTGCCATGCGCTCCCAGCCCTGCCCCTGGACCAGTCAGACTGGGAAAGGCTTCCTGGGGACATCTAGCTCTCACTCCCTGCAGTCACTGTGGCTCCACAGACCAGACGGAGCACCCACACCCATGTCAGCACTGAAGGCGGCATCTTCCAGGAGCCTTCGAGAATAAGCAGTTGCCAAAAAGCTGCTGCTGTGGCTGGATCCAGCCCGCCCCAGGCAGGGGAGGTATGTGGTTGGGTGAGGGTCCCCTGGCACTTGCGGAGGGGGCCCTGTGACCACCAGCCCCATTAGTAGGGACAGCACCACTTTTAAATTGTCTCTCCCTTCTCCCTGGAAATGTTTCAGCAATTCTAGCATTTGACAGCTAAAGTACATCTCCCAGACAGCCGTGAGAACACAGGACAAGTGCCAAAGTGTGCCTCTAGGCCTGTGGGATTTGGAAAATGAGATTAATCAGCGACTCAGTGGAGGAGAGTGACATTTATTGAGCACCTACTATATTCTGTGCATGTGTGGGATGCTTTATTTTCATGATGAGATAGCCATTCTAACGAGAACCCCGCTTTACAGAGAAGGACACCTAGGCTCCCGGGGCGAGTCCCCATGTCCTGGGATATAAAGAGCTGGGATTCCAACCTAATACAGGTTTTGCCTCCCCTGCCCCAGCACTCAACCCTCCGCTGTGCCCATCTGCCCCTGCCTGGCTGAAAGCTGATGGATGCCCCCAAACCAGGCTCCCTGTCTGCTGAGCGGACACTTCCTCATTGCTAACCCAGGTCCTCGGGCCTGGGGATGAAGAAGAGCATTGAATGGGAGATCAGTGTCATCATCTGGCCCCTGACTGCCTGGTCCACATCGGGGGTGAAGAAATCGATCGTTCTGGAGGATCTGGCTATTTCAGCCCCTCAAACTCTGATCATCTTTGGGACAGTAGGCAGGTTGACAAATTAGTTTTCTGAGCTGGCTCAGCTGAAGGTCAGCCCACCAGCCTGAAGTGACCCTGCCCAGGTGAGACCTGCTTGGGGACCCAGCCAAGCAGGCAGGTGGGCTGGGTCCTGATGCTTTACCCTTCCTGGCTGCTCCTACAGTCTCCTCCTGAGAGTCACCTGCCTACAGGGGCCTGCACTCATTCAGCCCTGGGAGCAGGTGTTGGCCCACCACTCTAACCTTTGGAAACCCTTTTGTCCCTCTCCTGACTCCAGAATTCCAGGGTCAGCACTGGAGCGCTGAGTGGAAGGTGGAGGCAGAGGTAAGGGCTCCACCTATCCTGTTCTGGGGCCTCGCCTGCTTCATGGTGCCATTGCTCCTGACTATCAGTGGGACAGTGTCAGGGGCCACCCCCACCTCTCTGGCTCATCCTCAAGTGGCTTGCGTGGCAAGCTACCTCTTCCACCTCCTGGGTAGGAATCAGACTGCAGGTAAGAGCAGTGATCTGCCCAAGGCCACGCAGCTGGGCAGTGGCGGGGTCACTCCCAGGCCTGGCTGTCTCCAGAAGTGGGGTCCTTACTCCCAGCTCTGTACAGTTGTCTCTGGAGCAAGGCCACCACAGCAATCTCAAGCTCTGGCTCCTCGAGCTCCTTTGCTGGGTCACATGGGGCTGGTTACTTGACCTCTTTGTGCCTCAGTTTCCTTATCTGGGCAGTGCTGTCCAGAGCCCCATTTAAACCCTGTTTAAATGGGTGAGTGAATGAATCTTTCTGTGCCTCAGTTTACCCGGATTTAAAACAAGAGCTTGGTACACATGCTAAGGGTTGGCATGAGGATTTAAAGAGAGCAGGTGGTGCCCAGCATGTTGGCAGAGCTGCAGACTGTCTGCTGGCATCACGGCCAAGAGGCAACAGGTCCCGGGGGGCATGGCTGGGGTGGGAAGCGCAGTGAATGGGAGGCCCTAACTCATCCTCTGTGCTGTTCCATACCTTCAGAATTCGGTCTGACAAGCACGTGGTATTACTGTTACCAAAGGTGAGTCCATAATTTTATACAAAGATGCTCTCTTGCCCTGACACAGTCTCAGGCTGGACCAAGACCCCACCCCCTGGGTATTCATGCAGCCCCCATCCCTGGCCTTGTCCAGACCCATCTTTGAGCCCCTCCTCGTCTCCCAGCAGGAACCCAGCACAGTCTCAAGACCCTGTGGGTGTCTTCTCCAAGCACGTGGGTGGATGGATCACTGCTCCCCCACGTGTCACCTGTAAGAGAGGCGATGGTGCCTCTCCAAGGGGGCAAGGACTAAAAGAAGGGACTGATGGCTGGGCAGTTCTAACCACACTTCCTGGTCTAGGGGCTGCCTCCTCCTTTCTGTCCTTCCAGAGGGTATCCTTGTTGCAGGGAGCTGCGCGTTCCAGGGAGGTCCCCACCTACCCTGCCAAGCGCCTCCCCCGCAAGCCAGCTGCTGGCC
>RJWH01001475.1:73092-308251 GCA_004363575.1 Solenodon paradoxus
AATTTTCTTAACTTGCTTTTTTTTTTTTTTTTTTTTTCTTTTTAGCTTGGCAGTATATCTTGGACCTTGTCCATGTTAGTATATGTGACCCTATTTTTAATGACTCCATTGTTCATCCTAGGAATGAATATAGCTGACCCATTCCCCTGCTCTGAAGACACGGGCACTGAGGTTTGGCTGGCAAGCCCGGTGGACAATTCTCTCTTGGGCAGGAGGAGAAGGTCCAGGCAGGCTCTCATCCCAGCCAGCTTAGCAGCTACCGCAGACCCCTGACCGCAGCAGCAGAGGAGCACTTTCTAGGAGTCCTCGTGCAAGGTGAGTTACAGGGCGCGTGGAATGTGGCGTTCTCCTGATGACCTGTAGTGGCGCGTGGGATCCCCGTATTCACGTTCCAGAGTGGTGAGCTGCGGTCCAAGAGCCTGAGTGAGAAGGTGAATGCCCTTTCTCTGAGACTGGGCTTGGCCAGAGCCCTGTTGTGCATGGCCACCGTGAAAGCCCCAGCCCCAGAAGGCTGGTTTCCCTAGTTTCACAGATGAAGACTAAGGTGGAAAGAGGGAAGTCACTTGTCCCTGTCCCTCAGTCACGCGGTGCCAATGCCAGATGCAAAGCCAGAGGCTCTCGGTCCCTCTGCCAGGTGGCCTCCCTGGCTGTGGGGGATGTGGGTCTGTGGCATTCAGAAGCTGCTGCACTGTCACCTCAGACGCATGCCTGACGGCTGCCGCAGTGCTATCATGCATGTCATCTTATTTGCTCCTCTTGTCAGACCAATAAGCCTTTAGTCCAACTTTACTTGCCCCCATTTTAAAGGCTGGAGATCAGAGTGACAGGCTGAAAGGGTCTGGGGTACCTGGTGGGAAAGTGGTCTGGGGGCAGCAGGAGAGCAGCTCTCCAGAGCAGCTGGGCCCATCTCCCAGCCCAGTTGCCCAAACATGTGTACGACAGGAGAAAGGTCGCCAAATGACAGCCAAGGTCGAGGGCCAGGGCCTTGAGGGACCCATCAGCCTCTGTGTCCGAGGGCAGGCCCAGTCTGACTATCTCATGTCCTTCCACTCATCAGCAGGTCGACCAGCTCAGTTTATACCACGGACAGAGGGCTACGCCAGCTGCCAACTTCTTGCGTGCCCACCTGCCAAACACGGACCATGCTGAGCAATCTGGCACCGATCCTGACAATATCCTTTCAAGATGCCGTATCAACCCCATTTTACAGGAGAGTAATGGAGGCTCAGAGAGGTCCAGGGACTCAACCAAAGTCAAACAGCAGGAAGCCTCAGAGGTTCCAGTTCCAACCCAGGAGAGACAAAGGGAGAGACGATGTGGACTTCTCCAGGGAGGAAGGGGCCCGCGGTGCAGCGGAGGGGGAGAAGGGAAGGCTTGTTCGCTGTTCATTCACACATTCATGTGTCCTCTCCACATGCCAGCTCTTTGCTGGTCATTGAGGACTCAGGTGAACCTGGCTCCTCTCTACTCTCAGAGTTCATGACCTGGCAGGGCAGGCCGGAAAGGGAAACTGAGGCAGGCAGAGGCCACTGCTTGCCTTGGTCTGCTAGTGTTTACTGAGAGTCTCCCGCAGACCAGGTCCAGAGCTGGGCACTGGGGGCACTGAGGGTACTGAGGAAATGAGCAGCACCCAGTCCCTGAGCTCCCAAAGCATATATTCAGTGGCGTCCAGCTCTGGAGCTCCAGAAACCTGCCCGCCTGCCCCGAGCCCGGAATACATTGGGGAAATTCTCCAGCACGTTGGAAATGCAGCAGACCAGGGGTTTGTCCGTGTGTCATTCTCCAGCCTGCTTTCAGGCTACTGAGCTAAGAGAGCTAAGATCCGGGAAGGGTCGGGAAGTCGATGCTCTTTCCCTGGGGACAAAATCAGAGCCTTGGGGAGGCCAGAGCTGCTCAGAGGGCATGGAGTATCCGTTCTGGACACCTGGAAGGTCCAGTCAAGCAGGGTGTGACCACAGACTCTTGGGGCTGGGAATGAGACTCTGAAGCCGGGAGGGTCGTGCTGCTGAAGTGACCTGCCCCAGACACCCAGGTCCTGCCAGGCCCTTGCTCCCTACTGACAGCAATGCCGGCTCAGGGGCATGTTTAGGCCGCCTTGGGAGGTAAATGTCAGTGTAAGGCCTGTTTCACAGCCTAGGAAATGGGAAAATGAGGCTTTGAAAGGACTTGCCCAAGATCACACCGTCATCTGGCAGCACAAAATGTGAGCAGGGGTCTGCCTGACCCCTGCCATCAGCTTAGGCCCCAGGAGACCCCCGAGAGGGGTGTCCAAGGCTTGCCAGTGATGCCGGACAGTGCTCCAGTGGGGACATGGCATGCGCCGTGGGCACGAAGGAAACTCCCTCCCTAAGCGACCTGGTGGAGGTGGGGTTTATTTTTCGTTCTTTTCTGAATGCTCTCAACTTTTGATGCACCCCGAGGTATTAAACTGACAGACTCTTGTCAGTGAATGGCAGACAGGACAGCCCTGTACTGCTACATAGAACGAAGCTGGATATATATACATACACATACACACACGCTGGGAGTGGTGGGGAGGGAGGGAAGGAGAGGAGGAAGAAACATCTTTATTTAGCTATTCGTTGTTCATTTTTTGGGTTTCACCTCTGCCCGGGGTCTCAAACCTGGGTACTGGCCTGTATGTGCTTCTCGCACCAGCAGCCCAGTCACCTGAGCCACAAGGGCAGGCTCCTGGATTTATATTCTAAGTGATTTTTTTTTAAGGAAAGGTGCAGGCAGGAAGAGAGACAAGTTATTTAGTTTTCATCTTGGTTATTCCCCCCAGCCCCAGGTTGCAAACCTTGGGATGTATGTGGAAGCCACAGACTTAATCACGAAGTCATCAGAGTACACCTTAAGTGATTATTTTTTGAGGAAAGGTGCAGGCAGGAATGAAGGTGAGTAGGCAGGGAGGAAGAGAGAGGAGGAAGAAGCACTCCATTCCTTTTCTACTTAGTAGTACATCTTGGCGGCTCTCCCAGGCCTGGGGCATGAACAGTCCTTGGAATGTATGTGAACTGTGCTTTCATGTGAAAGCAGTTGACCAAACCACTACTCTACCAGGGCACACCTTACATGAAATTTTTAAAAGTGCCAAATTACCTTGGTTTAAAAAAGAATTCAGAAATAGGAGAATGAAAATAAAGGAGAATGGTTCAATAAACTATTAATAGAATATTATATAGCCTTAAATAACTTTAAGACGATGTTAACGTTATAAGAAACTGCTCACAATATAATGTAATGTGTGTGTGTGAAGTCAGCTATAGGATGATTAAAATTAAATACAAACTTATATACATATATGATCCTTGTAGAAAAACAGGACTGTGAGCCATGGCGACTTAGCAGTTAAATCTACAGCCTCCGGTCAGCGCAGTTCACATACATCCCAAGGACTTAGGTTTGAGACAAGGGGCCAGGTGAACAAGCAAGATGAACAGCTCCATAAAACAAGTCAATGCTTTCCCCTCGCCTGCCTGCCTGCCTGCCTGCCTGCCTGCCTGCCTGCCTGCCTGCAAGGACTGGAGAGAAATACAGCAAAACAGTCACAGTTATCTCTGGGCCACGGGGACAACAGAGGACTTTCATTTTCTCCTTTTTATCTTCCTGCAATTTCCAGATTTTGCAATGATTATGAATTGTTATTATAATTAAACATGAAGCAGAACAGGGGGCTGCTCACATCAAGGCTTATCCCTTCTACCCTCCACATGGGACTGGCCACTGGGCTGCTTCACAGTCAGGCCCAGCCCCAGCTGGAGCTGAGGAATTCCAGCCAGGCCATTGGAGGTCAAGGGCAGTGGGTAGTCGACACAGAGCTTGTGGGGATCACCAGTCATGTCTGCCGGCAGAGGAACCAGCTGGGGGACACTGACCTCCAGAAACTCAGCCCTCCCTGCCTTCCTGAAAAGTTAATTGCAGTTTGTCAATTTCCTGGCTGGGGCACACCCTGGTGGAACAGTGGTTTCTTCAATCACCTCCAAATGGACCCCTGGGTTCAAGTCCCGGGCGGGCAGGGCAGGGGTGGTGTAGGTTGAGGAGTGGGGAGCACAACTAGTGTGAACAACTAAATAAAAATAAAATAAAATGCTTCTTCCGCCTCTCTCTTCTTACCTGCCTATCTACTCACCTTCATTCTTGCCTGCACCTTTCCTTAAAAAAACAAAACAAAACAAAACACTAACTGAAAAAAAAGTCCTGTCTGGCGACACTGGGAGATGATCCATGGGAGGAGAGAGGTCTTCTTTGTTCCTTGCCTTTCTTTTGGAGGTGCTGGCCAGTCTGTGTCACCCATAAGAGCCCAGGGCAGGCTCTCCCGTTCCCCTGGCCCACCTGGTGTCCCTGGGCCCTTCCAATTCCAGTGCTCTGGGCGTCGTCTAACAGAGGTTCAGGGTAAACTGGCCCCATCTTAGGAAAGCCATCTGGGTCCATTTAAGAACAATGTTTGAAAAGAGTTGGAGAGTAAGAGCCCCATGTGAGTCCTCCTTTGGGAGAGCCAACCAGTCCAGCTCCGGCCAGAGCTGCCTCCTCCCGCACGTGGTTCTCACCCACACGGTCTGAGCACCAGAAGTTTCCAGAGAAGGGGCTTCCTGCTTTCTGGAGCTGCTGTGGAGTCAGGGAAGTTCCAAGAATGATGTCCTCACTTCCTTCCAACCGAGATCCCAGCTACCCCTCCAAGTTCTGGAAGCTTCTGTCCTCCTCCCAGGATAGTTCAGCAATCCATCTCCCATTGGCTTACTCTGAGAGTGAGCGCAATTAAAACCCACAGGGTTTTTCACAGAAATGATGGGATCTCCTCCTTCTCCTCCTCCAGACTCTGCCGAAGCGGCCAGTACCCTGCAGAGGTGACTGATAGTGAAACCGGGTGGGGGTGACACTGGTGACAAAAATGTTAGGATGCCCTGAGCACCCGTGTCCCCAAGCTCTGCCCCCAAGCACGCTAGACACAGCCTCCTTCTGGCCCATACCAACCCTATACATGGAGCTGAGTGACCCGCCAAGGTCACTACATGGTGAGCAGTATAGTTAAGTTGGACCCTGGGGTGTCCCAGCAAAGCACAAGTCCACCTTGGTTGGCCTGGCATTCCCCGTGGGCCTGGGACCACAGCAGCTGACCCAGACTGCCAAACGAGTTCTTATGACAAGACATGGGGGAAGTTTCACGCTGTGCTTCTAGCCACACAGCAGGCTCCCAAGGCCCCATGTAAAGCCCAAAGCCCCTCTGCTGCTCAGAGCTGTTGATTACCTTCCCCTGCTTCTGCTAAACCACGCAGGCAGCAGATGGAGGCCTCTGGCTGAAGATCCCCTCCCACGATCCAGGCCGGGGAGTTCAGGCCAGTTCCCATCCTTCTCTCCCTCGGGCACATCTGATCATGTGCCCTTCCCAGGCAGTCCAGAGCCAAGCGCTGGACCAAGAGCAGAGCACCTGCGAGGGGAACCTCAACTCTGTCGGAGAAGAAAGACAGCAGATGTGCAAACGGGGTTCTTGGTGACAGCAGTTACTGGCGGTGTGAGGGGGTGACTGAAAAGAGGTGGTGAGGAGAGCTGTGGGAAGAGGGACACAGGTCCTGCCTGTCTGAGAGTGGGAAGAGCTTGGCATGGTCCTGGAACCCCAGGAAAGCCAGTGTGGCTTGAACATCGTTGCCAGCTGGGACAGAATGTCAATCCCATATGGAAGTTACAGTTTTCTAGTAGCCACAATAAAGAAGAAACAGGTGAAATTCATTTTAATAATACACTTTCTTAACTCAATATATCTAAAATAGTATCATTCTACAATGTAATCAGCTAAGACTTATTCGTAAGATAATTTACATCCTCTTTTTTGTGGTGCAGCTTGGAGCGCTGTTGTGCATTTTATGCAGACAAGGACACTGATGCACTGGCTGAGTTTCAAGAGCCCAGCAGCCCCATATGGCTAGTGGGCTCTTGTTGGGAAAGTGGGGGGGCTACAACGTGGGGAGCACAGGGGACGAGGTGTGAGATGAGGCCAGAGAAGTGGGCAGGGGTCACCTTGGGTTTTACTCCGGGAGCTTCAAGAAGCCACAGGAGGACTTTAAGCACGAGTGATCCCTGTTGTGTCTTGAGGCTGACAGTAGCCACCACTTACAGGATTTCGGAGCCAGCGAGACTGGCAGCCCAGGGACAGGCCTTGGTGAGAGCCGAGGTGGCCTGGACCTCATTCGAGGGCACCCACAATGTAGCTGCAGGGAAACCAAAGAGGCCTGGAGAGGCAGCAAGACAGGAAGACCAGCCTTGTTTTCTTTTATCTCCTCCCCGCCAAAATCCCTCCCAAGTAAGCCTTCCTTCCAGGAAGGGATCTGCATGGTTGTAATCTAGCAAAGCCTAAAGGAACTCAACCGGAAACATTTGGCCAAGGGCCCAGAATTGACCAACTACCACTTCCTGTATCCCATAAGATCATTACATTTCTGAGCAAGAAAAGATACCGTGGTGCACCCTGGTGGCCTAGTGGATAGGACACCCTGGATGTAGTCCACACATTCCCCAAAGTCCTGGGTTTGAGACCCAGGGCTGGGGTGGAGAGGCCAAGAGGAACACTAAATAAAAATAGATGAAGTGCGTCCTCCTCTCTCTTCCTGCCTCTGCTCGCCCTCATTCCTGCCTGCACCTTTCCTTAAAACAAAACAAAACAAAAGGAAGATAAGATATATCTTCTAGATGCTCAGTATCATATCAGCAATTAAGTGGTTTCTGGGGTACACTTGCCTGGATCTGAATCCCTGCTGCCCCTCTAGCTAGATGTGTGACCTTGGGAAAGATACTTAACCCCTCTGGGTTTCTATTTCCTCCTCTCTGTGCTAGAGACATGAATATTCTCTCTGGGGTAAATGAGAAGAGTAAATGGGTTTATGGTTATAAAGTGCCTGACACATAAAGGGTCCTCATTACATGTTATTTATTGTTCTTGTTAACAGATGGGATAAACTAAGGCCCAGGGATAGGACGGGATCTGTCCAACATCACAGCAAACCCTAGCAGAGCAGGAAGCAGAATAATTTTCTCATTTCTGCTCTTCACGGAGCCATTTCTCCATTGAAATTGCTGATTATCCCCTCGTTCAGACATTTACCAAGTTATCCCCATGCGCCAGATCCATGCTGGAAGCTCAGGGAGCAGCTATAATGGTACAAAACCAAGGCTTTCCAGTTTAGCAGGAAAAAGCTCTTTGTCCACCACCTCTCTGCACCACAGGGTGAGGAAGGTCTGGCTCAACGTAGACAGAGAACCACAGGGCAGTGAAACAGTGCCGGCCCCAGACCTGGGAGACCCCAGGCCAGGCTGCCTTGGCCCGACCTGCTCTGTGAGGTGGGCAAAGAGCCTCTCTCTGTCTGAGTGTCCCTGGCTGCAGGGAAATGAGCAGATGCTGAGCACCTATTCTGCGGAGCCTCAGACTCCAACATGCTCATGGCCTGATTAGGGTGAAGGAACCAATGCTAGTTAGATGGAGTTGTGGCCTCCAGGACATGGAACCTATGGCCCAGACTTTCTTACTGACCCACTCCTCTCGTAAGAGCCATGTGCGTGGTCGCGCAATGATGGAATAGTGGTGAACTCAGCCGCCTCCAAAGCAGCGTGGTCCACTACACCCCAACTACCTGAATCTACGCCCCTGATCTAGGTGGATTCAACTAATGTGAACAACTAAATAAAAATAAAACAAAGACCATGTGTCTTTCTCTCTCTTCCTGCCTGCCTGCCTATTCACCTTCATTCCTGTCAGCACTTTTGCTTTAAAAAAAAAAGAGTGAAACTGGACTCTTACGCTACACACAAAACAGATTAACTCAAAATGGACTGAAGATTTAAATGTAAGACTTGAAACTAATAAACTCCTAGAATAAAACATAGGGGAAAGCTTGATAGCATTGGTCTTGGCAATTTTTTGGATATGACACCAAAGTAGAGGGAACAAAAGCAAAAATAGACAAATGGGACTACATTAAACTAAATTTTATTTATAGTAAAATAAATCATCAAAATAAAAGGCAACTTCAACGGGCACATAAAAATGTGTTCCTATTCACTGACTATCGAGGGAATGCAAATGAAAACAACAATGAGATGTCACCTTACACCTGAAAGACTGGCTGTTATCCAAAAGTCTGGAAACAACAAATGCTGGTGAGGATGTGGAGAAAAGGGAACACTTTTGCACTGTTGGTGGGAGTGCAAATTGGTGCAACCCCTATGGAGAACAGTTTGGAGATTCCTCAAAAAACTGAAGATGGAAATCCCATATAATCCTGTCATCCCACTTCTGGGTGTTTCCCAAAAGATACAAAAACACCCATCTACAGAGAAGTATGTATTCCCATGTTTATTGCAGCCCTATTCACAATAGCTAAGAACTGGAAACTACCTAAGTGCCCAACTTCAGATGAACGGATCAAGAAGATGTGGTCCATATAAACCATGGAACACTACACAGCCCTTAGAAGAGATGAAACCCTGTCATTTGAATCAACATGGATGATGAATCAACATGGTGGATTTAGAGGGGATAATGCTAAATGAGTCAAAAGAAAAAAGATAGATACTAGATGACCTCACTCATAGGTGAAATGTGAATAAAGAAAACAAAGGAACAGACGCAACATAACCAACCCTGAAACATTTGCAAAACTGAGGTGACCAGAAGGGAATGGGGTGGGCAGGGGCAAATGGTGGTGAAGCCCACTGAGCTATAGTGAAGAACACTTGGTGACTTGGTGGAGGGTATGGTGCATTGAAATATATCTAAGGAATGGGGAACTTATACATAGGAAGTTATTTTAGTGTGTAGAAAAATTACTACAAAAAAAAGGCAAGCTACAAAAATTGGGAGAAAAAATTGCAAACCATAGATGAATCCAAAATATACACACGCTCTGGGGGCTCAGGCATTAAGCATAAGAACCCAGGTTCATGACCCAGGATCCAGGGGAACAAATATATAAATTAAATTCTTTCTTCTTTTTCTCTTCATTCCTGCCTCCCTGCCTGCCTTCCCCTCTTTAAAAATAAATAAATAAATAAATAAATAAATAAATAAACACTCCAAAATACATAAGGAAATCCTATAATTCAAGAAAATCCCCAAGTAACTGAATATTTAAATGGATAAAGGATCTGAATAGATATTTTTCCGAAGAAGACAAATGGCCAATAAACACACAAATATGTCTCAACTATCCCTAATCACTAGGGAAATGAAAATCAAACCAAAATGAGATTCACCTCACACGTTAGAATGGCTATTGTCAAAAAGACAAGAGTTAACAAGTGTTGATGGTTATGGAGAAAACAGAAGTCCTGTGCATTACTAGGCTATTAGGAAAAACAATAAGGAGAAAAGAAGGAAGAAGAAAGAAGAAAGAAGAAGAAAAAGAAGAGGAAGAGGAAAAGGAAGAGGAAGAAGAGGAACAAGAAGGAGAAGGAAAAGTGGGGGAAAAAAGAACTGCTGTATGATCCAGAGACCCCTAGATATCTATTTATCCAAAAAGGTATCTGGGCGCACCCTGGTGGAGTAGCAGTTTGGTCTGTGGCCTCCGGCAGAGAGGACAGTCCACCTACATCCCAGGCCCGAGGGGAACAACCAAGATAAACTAAACTAAATTAAACAAAGCACTTCTTCCGCCTCTCTTCCTGCCTGCCACTCACCTTCATGCCTACCTGTGCTTTACTTAAAAAAAGAAAAAGGTCAACTGTACCCCTTGTTAGTGAACAAGTTATTCACAGTAACTAAGAGGTGGAAACACCCTACACGTCCAACAATGGGTGATGGATAAAGAAACTGGTTCATATACAAATGGAATATGATTCAGGCACAAAAGGCAAGGCAATTCTGACATGCGACAACAGCCATGAAGCTCCAGGACATCAGGCAGCATGAGGAACCTGGGGTCCTCAGATTTGCAGAGACAGAAAGAAGGGTGGTTGCTGGGCGGGAGGACGGGGACAGCCAGCGGGGATTCAATGGCTAGAGTTTCAGTGAAGCCAGAGCAGTACATTCTAGAGACCGGCTGTCCTGCAGCAGACACCAGTTAACAATCCTGCAGCGTATACTTAACATTCTGTTCAGAGGGGCGATTTCAAGCTACGTGTTTTTTAACAAAGTAAAAAAACAAATATCCTTCAGAAAAGGATAGTAAACCTCCAAAGCATAGGAAGCTCATCATCTCAGAGTAAGGAATAGTCCTTCAAATGAAATAATTTTAGAATCGTGGGAGAAGATTAAGCACAGTGTGTGTGTGTGTCTTGTTCTCTTTCTCTCCCCACTAAGTTTCCTTTGCACCTCCTATTTGCAAGCGGGGGAGGAAGCCAGGGACCCTCCTCTAACCACCTCCATTCCTTCTGCTTCTTCCCATACTCCCACACATTCCAGAAAAGTGCTTCTCTCTGCTATCTTCCCACTGGGCTGTGAGCTCTGCAGGGCAGGGCCTGTCCTAGCCCTTTGTATCCACTGCCCCTATCTAACCAGGGATGGCACCGGCTGGGAGCCTGGGACGTTCTGCTGAGTAGAAAGCAGGTTCTGACTGACACACGGCTGGCAACACTGGGGTCAGGCCTGGGAGGCCCAGAAGGACCTGATAAAGGGGAGAATGAGACTCAATAGTGAGAGGAGCTTGAAAGACATTTCATAAAAGAAGTCCCTCCCCATCCTAAGACCCTTCTGTAGGCCAGGTCTCTTTGTCCCACCCCACAGCCTGAGAGTGGGGAGAGGAAGTGGGAAGGGGGCTAGAGAGAAGGTCTGGAAAGATCCCCTCCTGATAAGACCCAAGGCTGGGCCAAATGGCAGGAAGAGGCTAAGCTGGACCCTAGGAGTTAAGAGGCCCTGCAGCCCTTCCTGGGACAGTGCAGCTGCCCCCTCCCACTCCCCTCAGGACAAGCCCCACAGCTCGGGCCATCCGCCAACCACAGGGAGAGTGAAGGGCGAAAGCAGCCTGCGCTTCAGGCCTGGGTGCTGAGGGGGGCTCAACGGCCACACTTCCCCACGTCGGGGAGCCCCACATACCACAGGTCCCCAGGGCCCAGAGGCCAAGGTGGGGCCCAAGGGCTCAGACAGTGGCTTCAAAAGTACACGGTGATCTTTTGGTACCATGTTTCACTCAGTCACCAACTTCTACCCTCAGCATCACCCATGCTGTCCCTTAAAGACAGCGTGTGACCCCTGCGGGTGCCCCTTGCCCTGCGCTCAGCTCATTGGTGCCCCATGCCCTGGTCATTCGATTCCCTTTGGAATATGTTGCCTGGTAAGGTTCTTCATCTGCTTCTGCTCTCTGTGTTGTTCCAACATGAAGACAAGAGCCGGGTCTCGGAAGCCACTCGGAGCTGTTTGTGGTGGAATGGACAAAGAAGTAGAAAGGAGGGTGTGGGAGTGGGGGCAGCAAAGGGTTTGGAGATCAGACAAGCCTGAGAAACAAGGCCAGCTGAGAGGCACAGGCTGTGACCTTGGGCTGCCTGACAAACGCTTCCCAGTGGCAGTCTCTCCTGGCCTTGGGCAGGGGTTTCACCATGCCCACCTCTGCGAGTGCCAGCCAGGGGCCATGCTGCGCAGAGTAGAAGCGTGCTCTACTATTTGCTTGTTTTGTTTTGTGTTTTAAGAGGAAGGAAGCAGGCAAGTAAGCAGGGAGGCAGAGAGATAGGAAGAAGAATTTATTCATTTAATTGTTCGTTTTGGTTGTTTCCCTTCGCCCCAGGTTCAAACCTGAAACCTCGTTCCTTGGGCTGTAACTGGTCTACTCTTCAGTCCCTGGCTTAGCACCTGAGCCACCAGGTGCTAATGCTTTGTTGTTGTTTGTTTTTAAGAGGAGAAGGAAGAAAAGAAGGAAAGAAAGGAGGGAGGGAGGGGAGGAAAAAGATCTTTATTTAGCTATTCATTTTGGTTTTTCACCCTGGCCCTGGTCACAAACCTGGGTGGGTGGACTGTATGTGGTTTGCATACCAGTGTCTCAGCCACCCGAGCCACAAGGGTGCCCCCCTAATGTGTGTTTTAATCCATCTCCTGTCATTATTTGGACAGGACACTGTAGAGAAGTGACTCACCTGGTCTTGGGGTTTATGCTTAAGTGACCCACGAAGGAAGTGCAACTTGGCACAAATTTTTTGGAAAGAGACTTAGATGTCACCTGCCTAAATGTAAAATTCTCATGCCCACAAATCTAGCCCTTGTGCTTCTAGAAATCTGTCCTGAAGCAAAAATTGTGTCCCGAAAAACCTGTCCTGAAGAAAACAAGTTGCACTTGAATTTTTTTGGTACCGGGGGGGGGGGGGGGGGGGAAAGCACCACATGTTGTTTGGGAGCGAGAAGAAGCGCGCCAGAAAGCACTCAGCGTTTGTCAGTCAGCCACCAGGCGGCGCCCTTGGGTCAGGGGTTCCTCCCCAGCACCTAGATTTCAATGACAAAAGCAAATGACAATACCCGGCGTTTCTCAAAGGATAAACCAATCTTTTAATTCATTTCACCCTCGAATCTTTTGTTATAAGTCTACATGTGCTGTGTCCTCCCAGCCCTTCTTTCCTCACCAAAAACAAAAAAAAGGCAATTTTCACTTTCTCACTCATAGTCTTACATTGTTCTGTGGGCTTATTTCTGTCCTTTCTTCCTCTCTCAGAGTTCCTCATCAGAATTCCTTGATGAGAATTCAGTACATCAGAATTTGGAACTCGATTTGTGCAGTATCTTTTATGGGCTCCTGACAAACAGATTGCTGTAAATCTAACTTACGGGCCAGCATGGAAACAAGCCCTATGTGGTCAAGCCCATAAGACAGACGAATGAAGAAAGTACCTGGGGGCCCCAAGAAACTGAAATAAAGCCAAAGAAAGCGTTGACCTGGGGCTTGGGCTGTGCTCTCACCCCTGCTGCCTCCTCGGCATTCATCCAAGTCCCCTCCAAAGGCCATCTTCCCTTCCTGGCTTCTGCAAACTGCCTTTTATCCTCCCTTGGGCCCCCTCTTGTTTCATGTGTCTGTCTCTGGTTTGGGGTCTTCCTAGTGACCTTGGTTCCTTACATCCTGCCCCGCACCCCACGCCCCTGCCCACATACACAGGGCTGTCTCTACGCCAGGAGTCCAGGCAAGCATTCCTCGCTTCCATCCAAGGGCTCTTCCCACCCCACATCCACTGCTCCAGACCCACCACGCACAGCCGGACCCCGAGGTGCAAGGAGCAGGCGGCCTAACACTGGTAAGTGGCGGGGCGTACCACGTGTCCGGAAGTCAGCCCTGTCCCCACCAGCCACCGGAAGTGGGGATACCTCCTCCTGAGTTTCTAGGTACCCATGAGGCTTCCTCCGGATCCCCCAGCCACCCCCACCATGGCTTGTACTTGCTGTAGCACAGGACGCTTATCACCTTCACATTTTCCATCATGCCGCAGTCAGCAGCCCTGGGAGGCATGGCGGGTGCCTCCACGTGGCAGGTGCCTCTTTCTGGGCCCCCTGGGCCTAGGTGCCCCTGTCTAGAAGAGTCCCAGCCTCCAGAGCAGGCGTGCCAGACTTATCTGCAGCAGTTTTCATTAAGCTGGTCTTTCAAGGAGAAAAGGAGAATACAAAAAGCATCTTCTTTTCCCCTGGACTTCCTGCGGGGCACCCTGGGGGCTCAGGTGCTAAGCCGGTGGCTGGGTGGGTGTGGATCACGTAAAGCCCAAGGACCCAGGGCTGGAGACACCAACCAGAAATAAGTAAATACATAAAAATGCTTCCTTCTCTTCTTCCTCCCTTCCTTCCTTCCAAATACTTCTCCCTTGGTGTGCCCTGGTAGAGTAGTGGTTTGGTCAGCAGCCTCTGCAGAAGCACAGTCCATATACATCCCAAGGACCTGGGTTTGCACCCTGGGTCAGGGAGAACCACCAAAATGTATGACTAATACAAATAAAATAAGGTGCTTCCTTCTCTCTCTTCCTGCCTGCCTACTCACTTTCATTCCTACCTGCACCTTTCCTCTAACATAAATAGAGAGATAAATAAATAAATAAAAATGCTCCTTCCCGCCTCCTTTCCTTCCTATCTTTACAACCACAACAAAACTCCATTTTGGAGCAACAAAATTAAATAAATAAATAAATGCTTCTTCCTCCGCTCCCTTCCTGCTTGCCTGCCTGCTTGCCTTCATTCCTGTCTACACCTGCCTTTGAAAATAAATACAAAATTAATAAACATCAGACAAAATCCTCTGACCTTGCCCACTACCGGAGCAGCACTTGGCATGGTGAGCGAGCCCTCATCCCCCCAAGTCTGGCACATCTGCTCATCCATCCATTCATTCATTCATTCATTCACCAACCTTGCTCCGTGTCAGTTCAGGGCTGGAGAAAATAGCAAAAGGGGCAGCGCAGAACCACGCTGCTGCACCTGTCAGGCGCCATCGACAACAGGGAAGGGGAGGCTGCAGAGGCAGGAGGTTCAGGGAGGGCTTCTTGGAAGCGATGACACCTGAACTGAGACCTGGTTAAGAGGAAGCATTGGGGGCGTGGGGTGCACAAGAGGCTGGAGGAGTATAGGAGGAGAAGCCAAGGCTGGATCCTGCTGGACTGTCTGACAGATGGGGAAACGGAGGCACAAAATCAGGTGTCTCACACGTGGACCTGCGGCCAGTTAGATGCATCTTTCCTGGCGGCTGCCACCCCAGGCTCCTGGCCTTCCCTTCAGAGGGCCCTGAATCACCTGGGGTGGGGCTGGTGTCCACCCCAGGGCTCCCAGGCAGGGGCTGGATCACGTCCACTGCAGAGGCCAGCGCCTCAGTAAGGAATGACTGGGAGAGCAGCAGTCTGCACTGACGCTGCCCGGGCCATGCGGCTCCCAGAGCGGACTGCTCCTTCCTGGAGCAGAAACATCAAGTCGCGGTGGTGCTGAGAGCACGGTGCGCACCGTGCGCCCCCAGAGAGCTCCGAGCCCAGCTCCGTAGTACATGGCTCTGCCTCCAGTTTGCATCCTGATGGCAGGAGCTTGCGGAGGGCTGCCCTCAAGATGTCTCTTTGCAGCTCTCATTGAGGGCTCTCCTCTCAAGCTTGTGCCTCAGGAAGACAATCCCCTCCACGTGGCTGAGTGTCCAGCAAGTGTGGAGGAAGCATGTCCTGGGCCTCCCAGAAGGCTGCTGCGGGGGAGGGGCTGGGCGTGGTTCTGTCCCGCTCCCCCGCCGGGCGGTTTATCAGCTCTCACAGAGGAACAGAAACCACCGTCCAGGAAGTGGCAGGTGTGACGGGAAGAGGAAGTGTGTGGTCTGCTCCTCTCGAGGCGGCCAGGGCAGCCTCCACTCGGCCCGGGACTCCAGCTTTCTGCCATGACCACAGGGTTCCCGCTCTCCCCAGGGGAGCCTGAGTAGGGGCGGCACAGAGCACCTGCGGTTGAGAAGCAGGGGCCCCTCCTCCTAGACTGTCAGCGTGCCCATCGACAAGAAGGGGTGTCAGCTGGAGGCGCACAGCCCCAGATTTCCAGGGGCGCTCCACTAGCGGGGAGACGAGAGAGCCAGACCAGGACAAGCAGGTGCTTGGATGAAGTCCTGCCAGGCTGCAGCTGCTGTCACCTCCCTCCAGTGGGCAGTGTCCAGCACAGACAAAAGGTGGGCTGGTGGACCACCCCAGCAGTGATAGCCCTCGGTGACTGGTCCCACCCTTGTCTCCATGCTCTCCTCCAACAGCCAGGGGCTCTTGTGCTCCCGTCTCAGAGAGGAGGACACTGAAGCACAGAACGATGAGCGCCTGGCCCCCACCCCAGAGCCATAAAAGTGGGGCTGGCAGAAGCCTGCATGCTGGTTCCAGAGAGGACCCCCTCCAGCCCCAGTTAACAGTGACAGGGGCTTGCATGCACCCAGTGTATTTAACCTGACAACTGGTTCAGCCCGGCTTCCAGCATCACCAGACACCTGGCTACTTCTGACCCCTGTCAGCTGGCAGGCTCTTCCCAGCGGGGGTGGGGGGGGAGATGGGGGGAGCATGAAGACGAAGATGAAGGGGCAGTCCTGATGGGAGAAGACCTTGACCCAGATGCTCCTCAGCAGCTAGATTTTCTCAGCCCTCCAAGGGCCGCCTCCTCCTCCCGTGTTCCCATTGCCCGCAGTTGCCGCACATTGTTGATGATGGCAGCTCATCTAATCAACAGTGCGTGGGAGGAAATGGGGCTGCTCCTTCGGCAGGGTCCCCCCATCTTTGGCACCCTTATCTCGCCTGAGCCCTTCACACAAACAGGCAGGATGGTGGGTCAGGTCACATAGACCCCTCCCAGCAATGCTGGGTTAGGATTGAGCTTCTGAGACGCCTCTTCTCCTGAGCTGAGCGAGCCTCAGAGGGCCAGCGTGGCCAGTGGACTCTCAGCAGCCAGTGTCCTGCTCTTCAAAGCTTTGAGCCCTGGCGAGGGAATTTCAGAAGAAAGATGCTGGCACTGGCAGGGATCCCCAAAGCATCTAATTTTAGCCTTTCCTGTACATCGGATTGGGTAGCAGAGGAGCAGAAACAGAGCAATTTCTTCAAAACCACACAGCAGGACCCACTCTGGTCCCTGCGCACCCCCATCCCACGCTTCTCTTCGGTCACATAAGAGGGCTCGTGCCAAATTCCCCTTCCCCACAGGCTTTCCCTCCAAAAGACAGGGAGGGAAGTATAAGGAAAGGCTTGGGGGCTGAGCACACTGATTCAGAGCCTCACTCCCCCATTTAACTGCTGTGTGACTTGGGGCAAATGAATTTCCCTTTCTGAATCAGTGACCCCATCTGTAAAATGGAGCGATGGCAGTAATAACTGCTTCCTAATGTCATAGTAAGAACTGAATGGAATAAGGTGTTTACAGGGTGGGAAGCTCTGTGTGGGCCCCTGGCAAGGGATGACAGCCTTCCTGCTGCCTGATAGGTGGCTACTCCACAAATTCCCTTTCTTCACTTCCTCTGTGATGGCGAATACATCCAAACTCAGAGACAGACATCTTCTTCCATTTTGAGACTGGCTTGAAAATCCTCCCAGGATGGCCACAAGCACAGAGAGTGTTTTCTCTGGAGATGACAGTCAGCAAGGGAATTCTCCAGAGAGCCCCCAGGGCTGGTGCTAGAACTGAGAAGGCAGAACCCTTCTTCCTGCTTCCTCACAGGTTCTCTGAAGCTCAGCCTGCCCTCCTCCCCCAGCAGAGTCCTGAATACAGAGGCCTGCCGTGTGGAGGGGGTCTTGGGGAAGCAGCCGTCCACCCCCCCCCCACCAACCCCGCTCCCCCTCCTCACTTGTCTGCTGAAGGCAGCAGGGGCATAAGGGGGCAGTGGAGCTGAAAGCTGCTGACAGCAGGCCTCAGAGGGAGGAGGGAGGAGGGAGAAGACACACAGAGAGGCTGGGTGGGTCCTGCTCCCTCCCCTGCCACCCACCCCAGACAAGCTAAAAAAAGCTTCGGGTGAGAAAACCGCCAGAGACAGACGCACAGTTGCCACCCCGCCCAGCTGGAGGCCCTTCCTTCCCTGGAGCCAGCTGCCCCAGGCAGATTAGCGTTAGGCAGGCTCCGGAAAAGCTGGCCTGCCCACGGAGACTGCCAGCTGAGTCAGCTGCTCTACCTGTCAGGAAATCATTCATAAAAAATGACACCTCGCCAGCGCCCAGCTCTTGGCGCCTCACAAACGCAGTCCACAAGCCACACTGCTGCCAGCCCCCTCCCTCCTGCCTCCCCACCCCACCCCTTATACTCTTCTCCTGGGATAAAGGCGAAGGAGACAAACGTGAAGGGAGGCCAGCTCAGCCTCCGGTCAGTCAATCAGTATTTACTGGTCACCTGCCTGGGGGATGACAGCAGTCATGGAGTGATGACTTCGCTCAATTATGAACAAATGTCAGCAACACGGCTTCCAAAAGGATTTTACTGTCAGGGCCACATGACTGGCGGGTGTGTCTTCATCTCTAGTTTACGTGCCAGGACACCTCACTAGACATAGATCACCGGGCTGATCCTCCCACAAAGGAAAAGTGAGGTCTACTGAGGGCCAGTGACTTGCCCCAGGTCACATATGAGTTCAGACTTGAAGCCCATGTCCTGAAACGCAGATGACAGTCCATGTTGTTCCTCCTCCTTCTACCTTTCAAGGCCTGCTACACTCTGCCCTGGTTGATGACACGCCGGTTGCTCCTCTGCTGAAGAATTTAGTTCCTATCACAGCCCTACATCTCTGGGCCCCACTAACCTCTGCCCTCATCACTGCTGCCCCTGCTCGCCTCCAGCCAATCTGGTCTCCTGGCTTCTCGAACACAAGCATGCCTCAGGGCCTTTGCACAGGCTGCCTTTCCTGCCTTCAATTCATTACATTCCAGGCTTATGATCATCCTGTGGGACTAGGTTCCTTGTCACCATTCAGAGACCTCCCTCCACCGGAAGAACCTCCCCACACACACACATTATATCCTATCCTTGCATGAAAACAGTGCCTGCCCCAACCCACATTACAAATCAATTATGTACTTCTTTAACTAGCCTCTATATTTCCATGTAAGTCCAGCATAAAGCTTGGTGCAAAGTAGATCTCTAAATATTTGTGACATGAATAAGTAAATGGCTTTTCATTGTATGCAATCACAGCTCCTCAGGCTGGCACTTAAGTTCCTCTACCTGATCACACCACCAAGTCAACCAGTAACATGATGAGAACAAGTCGTTTTCAATCTTGGTTCTTATTTGATGTCCATGAGAGAGCAACTCAGAGGAGAACCAGGGTCCTTGGCCTCACCCACTAGGTCAGCACTGAGACAGCAAGGACCCTGAAAATCCTCAAGGCCTCCTGTAAGCTAAGTGCCACGAACTCCCATCATTTTTATTCTCTGTGCCCCAAGCATGCCAGGTTATCGAAATTATTCTCTGATCAGCATTACCAAGCCCCACCAGGACTGAGATCTACTTTAGAGGACAAAGCAAATCTACCTAAATGATAGGGTCAAGGGTTCTCAAGATTATGTCAACAGAACCCCCCACCTCCACTCCCCTGCCCAGGAGCAGTTAGAAACACAGATCCTGTCCCTCCCCCATTCCACACCTTGCTGATTTCCTAGGCCTGGGTTGGGGCCAGGCAGTGCCCAGAATGCATGCTATGTACTTTAAAGGTGCTCAAGGATCCCAAACTCTGGCCAGGCACTGGATTACCCAAGGAGCTTCTGAATACATGCATGACAGGCCCCTCTGCTACCAGAAATGGACGGCAGGCCTGACAGTGATTTTCTTTCTTTTTTTTCACGCCAGCCCTGTGCCTTGAATCAGAGTCCTTGGGCTTGCATGGTCTGCATGCTGGCATCTCAGCTCCCTGAACCACAAGGATGCACACGACATTTTCAAATATTCCTCAGGTGACCCTGGGGTGCAGGGAGGGTTAAGACGTACTCCCCATGGTGCACCATGGTAGAGTAGTGGTTAGGTCCGCTGCGTCTGGCTCAGAGCAGTGCACATACATCCCTAGTTTATGGATCTGAGCCTGGAGCGAACAACCAAGATGAACTAAAAAAGAAAATCAAAAGCTGCTTCTTCCTTCTCTCTTCCTGCCTGCCTGCCTGCCTACTCACCTTTATTCCTGCCTGCAGCTTTCCTTAGACCCGCCCCCCCCCACCAAAAAACAAACAACGAACACTGCCTAGGTGTTTGCTTTCTAGATGATTCTTGCTGATCCACGACAGTGACAGAGAGGGATCATCTTGAGGAAGGTGTGCAGGATCAAGGCCACCTCGCCCAGTGACATCACTGACTGAGCACTTATGTGGGTTACACTGGACAGGCCACCCTCTAGCCCACTGGAGTTGGAGACAGGAGCAGACCAGGACCAGGAGGCAGGCAGGGCACAGATACTCCTGCCACTCTCCTGCTTAACGCCTGCCCATGCCTCTCTTGGGACCAAGTCCTGGAGCTCGCTGGCAGGGTCTGGCCTAACAAACTTCCTGGTTTTCTCTCCCCGAGCACACAGCCTGGAGCTCCATCTTTAAACTTCCAGTTCTTCCACAGCTGAGATGCTGGCTCCCACTGCCCTGCAAGGCGGCCCTGGTCCCCTCAGCACAGCCATCACCCCACCCTGCCTGCTGCCTCCCCCAGTCCGAGTCAGGCCTGCTGGGTCCCATCCGGCCTCCTCCCCGTGGGCGTCCTCACACTGCCTGTGAGTCCTGTCCACCTCCCTGGGAGCGTGGCTGTGCATTCCCAGCGTCCGACAGGGACATGGGGGAGGAGGGGTGCGGGGCACAGAGCAAGCAAGGGCAAGTAGTATTTTCTGGTTACTTTGGCCAGGTTCCAAAGAGTTGTGCTTTTTTAATTTTTAAAATTACTTTTTTCTTTTTTTAAAGGAAAGGTACAGGCAGGGACAAAGGTGGGTAGGCAGGCAGGAAAAGAGGGGCGGAAGCATGCCATTCATTTTTATTCGGTTGTTCACATTGCTTGCCCCCGGCCCGCCATGGGAGCTCAAACCCAGGGATATGTGGCTTGCTCCTTCGGAGGCGATTGGTGTAACCGCTGCTCCACCAGGGTGCGCCAAAGCATTTTATTTTATTTAGTTGTACATCTTGGTGGTTCTCCCCGGCAATGTGAACTGGGGACCTGGGATGTATGTGGACTGCTACTCCACCAGGGAGCAGCCCAAAGACTTTTCAGAGTATGGTCAGGCAGGGCAGTCAGAGAGGGCCAAGGCTTAGAAGGTTGCCACACGAATGGGAATCCAGGAACTGACCAGCTGGAGATGACTAAGAATATGCCTCATGAATGGTAAAGTCCAGACTCGACCGGATATCCGCGTGGGCCTGTGGGCCAGCAGTGCACCCTCTCTGCGCCTCCATTTCCTCGTCTGTACCATGGACGTGATTGGAGTTCCATTTCTGGGTTGTTAAAAGCAGTATATGAAGTAGATAACACAGTGCCTTGCATAAGGAACCACTCCGAAAATGCTGGGATAGTTATTATCACTCGTGGGACACCCGTGCTGCCAGGGCCTTCAGAGATCACCTAGATCAACGCCTACGGTTTACCGTCAGGGAACAGCAAGGAGGAAGGGCGTGCAGGCACTGCAGCCCTTGCACGCTCAGAGAGGGACCCAGCAGGCCGGGTCCTTTCGTGGGGGCCACTGGTGAGGGAGTGTGGAGAAGCAGCTGATCTTCGGGCAGGGTTCCAGCCTGGGGTTTCTGATGGCTTGGAGCCTGATAGAGTCCCAACATCTCAGCTCTGTTTCAGGCAACATTGTTGAGCATATTTTAGGATCAGCAAAAACCCACAATGCCTTTGGCTGAGCGCTTTCCCTCTTCTTGTTGAAGCCCTGGGGTATTTTCTAGGAAATTGAGTCCATCTGTTTCTGATTCATTTGTACTTAACTCATCACCAAGCTGTTTTGTAAGAACTCTTTGATGTGAAAGCCGCCTTATTCCATAAGCCCCTCTAAGCCTTTATTTAGTCAACAGTAGGTAAGCGGGTCTCTCTAAAGAGGCCAGAGGCAGCTTCTTGAGCTCCCAACACACAGCTGGGCCCCCATGAAGGGAAAGTGTGGTCCTGAGTCAGTCTCTCCTCTATGGGCCTGCCCAGGCTGAGCAGACCAGTCCCTCCTGACTCTGAGTCAGTCCACAGAACCCTTTCCCCCACACCCACTGCTCCTCCCCAGGCACTGGAATGGAACCCTGGGGTCCTCCTCATCCACCAGTCATGGCCTGTCTACAGAGATTTACGATTTCCTGCGTGTTGCTGGAGTTTCTTAAACTTCATTTCAATTTCCTTGAGGAGAGAGAGGTCAGATCTCCTAATTCACTGTGTCCCGCCCCTCCACCCTGGCACCATTTTTTGTAGAGTTACAGGGATCATTACTTCAAACCAAAAACTTGTGGCTATGATCAAACAAGCATAAGGGTCCCCAGAGAGACAAGAGGGCTGCATATTTGAAAATGGGACTACTATATCCACAGTGAGCTGCTCAAAGAACTGTCACTTGAGTTGAACTCCAGGATATGAAGGGACACCCCATCCAGAAAGTCTCAAGTCTGCCCTCTAGAGCCCAGCAGGAAACAACAACGAAACAAGCCCTAATCTAAGAGAAGAGACAGAAATAGTCACTGAACCCAAGGGTGGCTGAGGTGTTCCTGGGGGAAGCTGGGAGTTGTCTCTGGGAATGTTCCTAACTCGGGGGCGAGTTCAGGGCTCCACAGTCCAGTCATCTGGTAGAGACAGAAGCTAGGCAGGGTTTCTGCTGGGCTGGTCATGTTCTCAATTATTAGAGACATGTTTAGGAGTCTCTCAAGGCAGATGATGCTGTACATGGTTCAGCCAGTGGTCCTCAAACATGGGTGTGCGTCAAAATCATCCTCTGAGGGGTGGTTAAAACAGACCCCAGGGTGCCCCGATGGAGCAGTAGTGGGGTCAATTGCCTCCCAGGGACGCAGGCCACATTCCCCTGAGTTTGAGTCCTGGGCCCCAGGAGGAGCAACCAATGTGAACAACTAAATGAAAAATAAAGTGCTGCTTCCTCCTCTCTTCCTGTCTGCTTGCCTGCGACTGCCCTCACTCCTGCCTGCACCTCTCCTAAAAACACAACCAAACCAAACCAAACCCTGGGTTCCTCCCCAGACTTCCTGACTCAGTAAGTCTAGCATGGGGCCTAATAATCTGCATTTCTAACAATTTCCCAGGTAATGCTGATGTTGTTGATCTGGGACCACACTTTGAGAACCACTGGTCTAGTCATTTGTTTAGTCTATGGTGAAAATTTCAGGGGTAGAGGGTAACTACCTACTGCCAATGATTCTGTTTCACTACCCTTTTCCAAATGCTATGGCTTAGTGCTGACAAACCAAGATGGGTGGTATTGGTGAGAGTGCATCAAACACCCTAAACAGGCACTGGGCTTGGTGTCCTGCAACGATCACCTCGCTGAGCCCATAATTAGCCTGTGAAGCGGACACCATGTCCACGTTCAGAGGAAACTCAAAGCTCAGAGAGGTGAAGCAAACCTCTCAAGGTCACACACAGCAGCACGTCGGCGCTGACACTCCGCAAGTGGCCAGCATATTCTCACCAAATGAGTGCATCTGTGAACAAAGATGTTAAGGGGCAGATCTGAACCCAGGCCTGATTCCAAAGCTCAAACTCACTCTACCCCATGAGCAGGAAGCATTAGAGGAGGTGCAACCGGGAGAGAAAGAGCTAAGATCCTCCCTCCCTTTGTCCAACCTCTTTCCTTCCTCCCTACCCGCCTCCATTCCTTCTGAAAGCAGTGATACTTTTTTGAATCGAATGTACCCTCAAGATATTCAGGGTCTGACCTTGGGGAACAGAAATGAAAAGAAATGCTAAGAAGCTGGTTTCAGACGGGCCATGAGAGAAGCGGGACCACCTGCTGGAAAACTGAAGACTCCCCAGCGCACCCTGTTAGCACAGGTGGCTTAGGGAACAGGCCACCTAAAAGTCTAAAAGCCCAAGGACCAGGGTTTGAGGCCTGGGGTGGGGGGAATTGAAGAGTCTCCCGTTATGAATCATCATGGCTTCCTTCAGGGCTGAGGCAACCAGCAATAACGTAGGTAGTTGGGGTGGAGGAGTTTAGTTGTTGTGGTTGAAAAAAAAAAGTGTTTTTTTCCCACAAATAAAACAGATGTTCAGCAACCTAGGGAGTAGGGAAGGAGACTGTTTTATCTTCTCCAGTTCCTTGAATTTTTTACTGTGCACCTTTCATGTATTATCTCTATAAATAGAGTACACTAATTTCTGCTTACATTAACAAATTTAGAAACTACAGATAAGCAAATTAAAAATTAAAAACCGGAGCTTCCGGCTTGGGGAGCGTGTGGAGATTTGGGGAGACTGGGGGGTCTGGAGAAGGCGTGGAAGCCCTGTGCTCTGCTCCCATACCTTGTCCTGTGGATCTTTTCTGTCTGGCTGTTTCTGAATAATATCCCTTGTAATAAATCAGTGATCCAGTGAAAACAAAAAAATAAAAACCCTGCTAAAAATCCACTCCCAGAAATAATGGCTGACAATATTTTCTTTTTTGTCTGTTACCCAGTTAGTATGTTTCTATGTAAACATTTTTTTGTAAGAGTAGGTTCATCTTAACCTTACTGATCTTTAACCTGATTTGTTTTCACTTCATGATGAAAATCCATTTCATAATATTATCTTCCTCAATATCCATTTCAATGCTATCCCATTATATACAAATACCATAATGTATATAACTAATCACCTACTGCCTGCAACTAGGTCATTTTTAATTATTTGTATTATAAATTTTAGTTTATTTTTTAATATTTTACTCATCATAGGATTATCCATGGTCCAAAAGATCCCAATTTGGATCAAGAGATGATGTTTTAAAATTCTTACTCCTTTAACACTGGGTGAGAAAAAAAATACTCTTGGAACTGTTTCAGGGGGGGATTGATCTTATAATAATACTTCCTGACTTTATGCATGTTCTGTTAAAATCTTTCTAATTGAAATGTATGGAATGTGGATTATATCTCAATGAAAAACAAACAAAACCCTTTTTAGTTGGGAGTTACAGACCCAGGTTTCAATTATCGCCATGTGAACTCATGGAAGGACAAGCGTTGTATCCTTTTACTAGGACACTGGTGTGAAAACACCCATCTCAGGGGCCCTGAGCATCAACTGAGAAAACTGTGAAGGAATGAAGATACAAACTACAGGGCTGTTCTTTATTCAAAGTGGTGAAAACAGGAAGCCCCTAACCCATCAGTCATCAGCAAACAGATGAAAAGAATGGGAGAACAGGGGATATGTCCATGCTATAGAATATAAGCCGGGCATAAAAGGGAAAACCTACTGACGTGTCCATAAGGGAGAGAAACAGGGAACAGTGCAGAACCAGGCACAAAGGCTAACACTGAATGATTCCATTTATACCACCACCTGGAAAAGGCAAAACTGGGCACAGACTGTCAGGATTAAGGGTAAGGGGAGAGGATTACTACAAGGATACCTGAAGGAACTTTTTGATGTGATAGAAATTTTTTCTTTTTTTTTTTTAAAGGAAAGGTTCAGGCAGGAATGAAAGGGAGTAGACAGGCAGACAGGCAGGGAGAGAGAGGAGGAAGAAGCAATTTTTTTAAAGGAAGAGTGCAAGCAGGAATGAAGGTGAGTAGGCAGGCAGGCAGGCAAAGAGAGGAGGAAGAAGCATTTTATTTAGTTCATCTTGTTTTTCCTGGCCCCTGGACACGAACCCAGGTCTTTGGAATGATTGAACTGTTCCAGCTGGAGGCGGCGTCCCCACTGCTACTCCACCAGGGCGTACCGCAAGCGTGCTCTTGTGGCTCGGGCAGTGGAGATGCTAGAGTGCAATCACGTACAGCCGGGGTGCGCCCTGGTGGAGCATCGGTTAGGTCAGTCACCTCCAAAGGAGCAAGCCACATGCTTCTGGATTTGAGTCCTGGGCTGGGGGTGGGGGAACAACCAGTGCATACAACTAAGTAAAAATAAAATAAAGATGTTTCCTCCTCCTCCTCTCCTCTGCCTACCTGCCTACACCTTTCCTTTAAAAAAAAAAAAAAAAAAAAATCACATACAGCCCAGGACCCAGGTTTTAGACCCAAGGCGGGGGTGATAAACCAAAATGAACCATATAAAGATGTTTCTCCCTTTCCTTTCTTAAATACTTCTTCCTCCTCTCCCTTCCTTTAAAGAAAAAAACAACAACAAAAAACCAAAACCCCAAAGTATTTTAGGTCTATGATTTCTGTTTACCATAAAACAATCTGCACAGAAAACCCAAATGCAACCATGTAGGATAATATGTAAAATGTACAAATATACTTGGTTATCTGCCTCTTGGAAGAGTCATTTTCATATTCCAGCAAATGCTTTTGTGTGAGACAGCTGGTCCCGCTGGGGAGCAGATGACCACTTAGATTATCTGAGAATTCCTCTCGTTATCACCAGCTTTATTTATTCTTTTCAAACCTCACTACAGTAAAAAGAAACAACAGTATCAGGAGGGGACAGCAAACATTCCCTTATTCCAACCAGGGAAAGAATACAAGCATTTCTACTTGGTCTTCTCTGGGTCTAACCACTGCTGTCTTAGTGAACACTCTGCTCCAAAAGTGAATAAAACATAAAATAAAAGTAACCTGTAGCCAAGACTCCATTGCTAGCAACCACAGTGAATCAATGCAAAGATGAAGTGCTAAGAGTAAGAATTAGTTTAAATCCCCCAGCGTTGCAGCAAAATCCCTGTCCACCAGTCTACCCGTCCTGATCAATGACCCTGATTCAATAGATTATATTTGTGACAAAATTCCAATACAGCAGAAGGATAGGAGCAGTTCCGGGAGTTCATAATGGGATCTGAACTAGAGCTAATGGGAATAAAGACATAATCTCCTGCACAGAAACAAGGACACTGAAAAGGCAAACTGTCATTTATCTGTGCAGAGCTAATCACTCCATTCTTTGGGGGCCCAGCAGAGACTCGGCCAAAAGGAGGTGGTGCTCTGAGAATGTTTGTGGAGTCAGGGGGCAAGGGCTATACCTGCTCTTGGAAGACAGCCCCCTTACACTAAAGATTTACCTATGTGCAGAGCTCCCTGCAGCTCAGGTGGCACAGGCAGTTACGGCAGCTGAAGTGCAGACCACGCAAAGCCCAAGGACCCAGGTTAGACCCAGCGTGAGAAGAGAAAAATAAGAAAAAAACAAAAAGACTTACGGATTTGAACTTAATGTGGCAGATATAGATGTTGGCTTACAGCGATGTATATCTTAAACTATAAAATGTTACTTTAATACAATTAAAAATAAATACATAAAGATACAAAGGATTATAAAGGAAATCATCATACTGAAATTAAAAAATTATGAAGGAAACCAATCATAATGAAACAATTCTACTTTAAAATAAATACATGATTTATTAAAATTAAAACAAAATCTACCTTAAAACAGACCAACAATCTGGTGGAGTAGCAGTTAGGTCTTCAACATCCGGCCAAGCACAGTCCACCTACATCCCAAGGACCCAGTTTCACATCCCAGGGCCGGGGGAAACAGCCAAATAAAAATAAAATGTTTCTTAAAAACAAATAGGAGACCAACAATCAAACCAACTTCCCCATGTTTAATCTTCTAAAGTCAGTAGGCGTGTTAATAGCCCTGCTATTAGGCAGGGTCCTGTCATTTCAACTAACAGGATCTGTTGGGTGGTAGAGAGCTGACTGATGCCAACTTTGGGGAGGGGGTAAAACAAGTGTCTTATCAAGAAGGTAAGTAGAAACAATTTTTAGTTGGAAGCAATTTTCTTTTTCAGTGAATGAAGGTGAGTAAAGGCAGACAGGCAGGCAAAGAAAGGAGGCATTATTTTACTTTATTTTTATCTACTTGTTTACATTGATGGTTCCCCCCTGGACTCAGGACTTGAACCTAGGTTTATGTGGTCTGTGCTCCCTCAGAGGTGACTGACCTAACCACTACTCAACCAGGGCACACCAAAAAACAAATTCTTAAAATAATTTGATAATTATTATTCGCTCAGGCAATGAGCAGGAATTTGCTACATGATCACCCAATAACTGTGAAGCAAGAATATGCCCATTTCACAAATGAAGAAACTAAGGGTCTGAGAGATTAGGAGCCTGCCTGAGGTCACACAGTTGGATTAGAACCCAACATGACTCCAGAGCCTTCCCTCCTGGTCTCTGCAGCAGAGGTATGAAGGAGACCAGAGGTGTGTTCATTATGGCACACAGCTGTCAGGGAAGGTCCTCAGAAAGACAGCTACATCTTGAAGTGTTGAGAAGCACTGTAGCACCAAGGGGTGAAGAGGCAGATGGCCTCATAGCTTGGTGGCTGTCAGCAGTTTGGGAGACGACGCTCTGGCACAGCCGCCTGTCAGGGGGCAGCAGAGATGGAGTGGTAGAAGATGAGCAGGCTTGCCTGCAGGCCTCCATGTGCTCAGGCGTTTGGACTTTACCCTGGACACCATTCAGAGCTGAGCTTTTCAATCTGTTGGCTGACATGGGACGTGCCCATGAATATGCTCATGTAGGAGTCAGGCAGGACTGTACAAGCTGTGAGGTTAACAACTAGGGTTGGGCCATCAGGAAGCCACTGTTGTGATCTAGGAGGGACAGGAGAGCCTGAACTGGACAGGGCAAGGGACTCCTTGGTCAGAATTTTCCCAGCGGCCAGCTAGGTGCAATTCTTACAGAGCACACTCACTGAGACCAGCACTGGATAGTTTTCCAGGTTGAACCCTCTTCAGGTCTCTCAGGATCCCCTTTCTGAACCAAGTAGGACCCCATGGCTCACAGGGCAGCACTGACCACTAGCTAAAGTCCAGGCCTCCATTCCCTCCATTTGTAGTATGAGTGGATTTAACTAGATTTATTTTAGGTGCCTTCCTGTTCTGACAGTCTGAATTATTTTGACATGGATATACATCTTCTCAGGCACATCTTAGAACCTTGTTGACACATTTAAACGCTATGTCCAAAGGCACAGATTTGTTCTTTGGTACTTGTGGGCAATAATCTTGCATGAATTGGAACAATTTCTGTAGAGGTGAGATGGTTTTGTGGGTTAACTTGGCTGGGCCACTGTACCCAGATATTCAAATATTCTGAGTGTTTCTGTGAAACTGTTTTTCGGGATGAGATTAACATTTAAATTCGGTAGACATTTAAATGGAATAAAGCAGATTCTCTTCCCTAATGTGGATGGGCCTCATCCAGTAAGTTGAAGGTCTTAATAGAACCAAGACTGACTCCCTTGCCTCTCCCAGCAAGAAGAAATTCTACCAGCAGCCTGCCTTTGGATTGGATCTACAACTCTTCCCTGTGTCTCCAGCCTGTGGCCTACCCTGCAGATTTTTGTACATACCAAAGCTGACAATCTTTAAGCCAATCCTTAAAAATCAACATGTGTAGCGTACCCTGGTGGCTAAGTGGTTAAGTCTGTGAATGTAACCAGTGTAGTCTACTACATCCCAAGGACCTGGGTTCCAGATCCAGGGCTGGGGTGAACGACCAAGATGAACAACTAAATAAAATAAATAAAAATGCTTGTTCTTCCTCTCTCTTCTGCTTTCTTGCCGTCATTCTGCATCTTAAAAAAAAAAAGTCAACAAATCTGTATGTGGATATACATATATACGTATATATATATACATATATATACAAGTGTATATATATGTATATATTTACACACGCACACACATCAGCTGGTTCTGTACTCTGCTTCTAATATCACCCGCTATCAAAACTGCAAATGCTGACTGATTCATTCACAACTGCAAATGCTGACTGATTCATTCACATATGCTACAGCAACAGAGAGGGATGCAGACTTTTCATGCACTGATATGGAAAGATCTCCAAGAAATATTGTAAACAGTATGTGTAGTATATAGTCATTTGCGTAAACAAGAATAAAAGAGTGAAAATAAAAACTCTTCAATTCCTATTGCTTATATGGATGAAAAACCCTCTGAAGGATACCTAAGAAACCAACAGCAAAACCTGTTGGAAGAGGCAGAAGGAGAACTGAGTAAATGGGAAACAGGGACCTTTTTGCTTTATTCCTTATTATACTCTCTGATAAATGCACATAATTTTGATCCAGTAATTCACATCCATATATTTACTTTAATATTTCTCTGTATACAAAATGATACATATGCAAAATATTCAGTTGCAATATTTTTCGTAAGAGAAAAGAATGGAAATGACCTAAACACCCATCAGCACAAGACCAATTAAATAAACCATCCATTTGAAGAAACATGGTATCTTTGTTCCAAAGAGCGAGAGCTTCTCTGTTCTGGTGTGAAATGATTTCCACGGGAAGGCGGGGAAAGCCAGGCGCAGGACTCTGCTTACAGTGTGCCACCACTGTGCGGGAGGAAGAGTCAAACGCTATGCCTATATATCTTCAAATGCAAGAAGCATCTCCAGAAGCAAACAGTAAACCAAGAGTGGCTACCTCTGGGGAAGGATACTAGGTGACTGGGGGTGGAAGTGAGAACAGGAATGACTTTATATCTTATGCGATTCAAAATCTTTAAAAATTCCTGAGAAAGGAGAGAGAGGTCACTACTAGGGTAAGGGTTAAAGTCATCTGAACATACACCATCCATTTGCTCACTTTTCATGTTTCTACTTGCGTTTCCCCCTTAACGGTAAATTCCAACTTTGGGCCACAGCCAATTTCACTGAAGACCCAGGGCCTTCACCAAAACTAGAAATGCTTTAGTCCATGCATAAAGAACACTGGATGCAGACCTTTTCTTCTGAACCGATTTTTTATTCATTATCTAACCAACAGAGAAAGCAGGCTTTCCAAGCGAAGCTGAAGCAGCCTGAAAAGGCCTGCCTCATTTCATACAATAGGGCAAAGCCGGAAATGAGCAGTTTCAGTTCTTTTCAGAGTAGCCTGGGCATGTGTTTGTGCTCAGGTACCCCATTAAAAACTGACCAGCAAGGACCACCACTGCAAATACAGTGTTTGGAAACACTGCCCAGGGGCTCCCCGCATGTGTCATTCCGAGTCCATCTCTTTCCTCGCCCAAAAACAAATCCTTGCTCTTTTGAGAGAGGGCAATCAGCATGTGTCTTGAGCAATGGCACCATTTATTTACTCTGAAACTTAGATGAGGGGGTAACTATTTCCTCCCCTTTCTTTTCTCTGAGATACAACAGATAGCCTGTCTGAATATCTAAAAAGAGTCCTGGGAGATAAGCGGTGGAAGTTCCTTAACAAAGATTACTGTGTAACAAGGCAACTGTGCATGGCTTTTCAAATACTTAATCCTGTTGTTTTTCCAGGAACCTTTGCACTTGGCTCCAAGAAGCAGGGCCAAACGGAGCGACCCACAGACCTGTTGAGTGGGTGCCTCTGAGCTGATACCGGGGAGAGAAGGGGTCGGGAAGGGGCAGGGTGGGGATGCAGGGGGACAGAGATCAGCTAAAACACTCCATACTGGTTCTGACACGCTCCATCTCGTGCAGGAAACTGTAGAACTGAGGCAAGGTTAATTCTGGGGAGAGAAAATTCAGCTTCAGGTAAAGGTTTCCAACTCCACAGAATCATCCGAGAAAATTAATTTCCACCCAGAGATTTTCCTTTTTTTTTTTTTGGCTTAGTACATATAAGCATCTCGATGGGTAACTGATCATAATAATGACCTGAGAGCTTTAACAGAAAGTTTCTCAGCTCCGTAAGGGGGAAGATCTCAAATGGAGCAACTCCACGACACAGGAGGGAAAGGGCGTTTATTCAGAACATTCCCTGAAACCTGGGCAGCAGGAGCGTCCTGCTCTCCACCCTCCGTTCCTCTCCCTTTCCCTTTTCCAAAAAGACTTCAACTCTGGGGACCCCAACCTGCTAGCAGCTGACTATTTATGAGAGGGAGGGGGTGGAATGGCTACCCCACAGTTAGAACTTGCTTTCTGGAAGAAATGCTTTGAGATGGGTCTTGTGCCTAACAATCAAGGAGAAAAGTGAAAGAGCTCAGATGGGAATTCGGACTCACCCACATACAAGTTTTCAGTTTGATTTCCTTTCTTAATCACCAACTTTAACTGATTTAAAAAGAAAGAAAGAAATTAAATTTAAATGATGAAAACTGGGTAAAGAAATTCTTGAAACCTGAACCTTAACTTAAACATCAAAAGTATCCAGTTTCTAATTTGAGTTTCACAGAAACAGCCTGGATTGTCCACCACTTTCTAACGATTTCCATGATTTACAGGAATAATCAGCCTTTTGAGGATAATGTCAGGGTCCTATTACTCTGAAGGTAGGCACGGTAGTGACCATGTCGGTGGCTGACCACACTGCTCTAAGAGATACAAGGCACTCCAGTGGAACACCCATTTAAATGCATATATAAAGAAACCCAGTGTAGATTTAATTGTTTTTAACCAACTCAAAAATCAACCCATTTTCAAGGGTTAGGAGACTTACTTGTAGAAAAATGCTTCCAATTTTCTCCAGTTCACTGCTCCCAGATGTCACTGTGACACGAAAGAGAAAACAATCAGTGGCTAGCTGAGGACCTACATTACAGAAAGCTCTATCTTTGCAGCCATCCAGCAGAAGCCGGGTGGAGGCAAGTGTGAGGACAGCAAAATATGCCTGTTAGAGGTCAACCCATGAAGAGTCCTGGACTGAAACAGCTGCTGAACGTGGACAGCACTACAGACAAGGAGCTCCTGGCCCCAACAGTCTCGATGGCCAAGGACATGTCTTACCCATCAGAGTCATTGAAAAGCCTCTGCAACCTGACCCAACATCACCCAGAAGACAGGACTAGCTGCAACTAGTTACCTCCAAATTTCCACTCCATATCTATGAGTTGGTTAATCATCAGAGTCTGACCCATGGCCCATCGAGCAAGGGTGGGGGCATTCTGCTTCCACTGGAAAAAAGCAAAAAGGCAGTTATAACAAAGCTGGGAGAAGTCACCCCCTCCTCATTCCTCCACCCTACACAGCAATGTTTAGTATTTACAGTATTTACAGGGACACGGGGAAGGATACAGAACCTAAGGCTCAGCCTGTATGTACACATCTGGGGTACGGAAAGAGGAAGGAGGGGCAGAAGACAATATAAATATTTTCTTTCATCCCAAGATTTAATCTAGGTTGAAACAAAAACGGTATGACATTTATATTCAGTCAAATCAGAGGAAAACAATTAGAGATGCACTAAATAGTACTGTTTAAAAGCTGTATGCATGTCATTTGCATGAAACACATGAAGTTGGGGAAATAACACATAATGATTGATGGTTTCTTCCAAGTAGGCATTTTCCATTTGTCTCTTTTATGAAATAAAAGCAAGTGATCTTAATTAACCTTGATTAAGAGGAATTATGATACCTTTTCAGAAAAGTAAGTGGCTTTCTCCTCACTAAGACCTGTAAGAGAACAGAGGGAGATATTAACATAATAAAGAGCCAGAAAGGCCTGTCTCCCTAAGCAATCTTGCCGATGACCTACCCAGAGTTATGAAATCAGCCCGGACCTGCTCGGCTGTGAGACTCTTCTTCAAAGCACCTGAGAAATGGGAGAAGTCAGTGACAAAGGGCAAATTAACAAATCACTGGCAGTTTTTAATGGGCACAACCTATACGACATAGATGACAAAAGCAGTATACAAAGATTTAGCTAACTCAGTGAAGATCTCAGTCCAGTTGGGGAGAAAAGCTGCATCTAAAACAATTGGGGTACTCTCGGTGGCCTAGCAAATAAGTCCACTGGCTCTGGATGATGCAGTCCACAAACATCCCAAGGACTCAGGTTCCCGACCCAGGGACTGGAGGAACAACCAACATGAACCCCTAAATAAAAATTTTAAAAATGCTTCTTCCTCTGTCGGCCTATGTACTTGCCTTCATTCCTGCCTGCATCTTTCCTCTGAAAAAATGAGTAAAACAATTGAAGAACAAGACAGCCTATTTTACGGTATAGCACAGGTGTCTACCTCTCCAGAAAGTGAGGAAGGAAGAAGTTAGAAACGAGAAAAGACTTTACGGATGTCAGAATTGACATAAAGGAGAAACTGAAGTAAAAACAATGAATGAAGAAGGCAACGGGCTCCTGAAGAGAAGCTGGGCATAAGGACAAAAGCCTGGGACTGCACCGTGCAACACATAACCACTGAACACACTGGGTACTTACAAAAATTTTTTTTTTTTTTTTTTAAAGGGAAGGTGCAGACAGGAATGAAGGTGAGTAGAGGCAGGCAGGAAGAGAGAGGAGGAGGAAGCACTTTAACTTTTTAAATTTTATTTGCTCATCTTGGTTGTTGCCCCCGGCTGCGGGTTGCGAACCTGGGTCCTCAGGATGTGTGTGGACTGCACTCTCGGCCAAAAGTGACTGACCAAACCACTGCTCCACCAGAGAGTGCTGTCTTAAACGTTAATTAGTCAAAATTCAAACTTTGATTCTTCAGCGGCACTAGTTATTTTAAGTATTCGACAGTCACATGGAGTCAGTGACTGCCACACTACTGGTTACTGAAGTTTACAGACCGTTTTCATCTATATAGAAAGTTCTGTTGGCAGCTCGCAGGGGTCAGGGGTATAGTGGCTAATGGAGACTAGACTCTGGTGGTAATCATAACACAGAATATTCAAATACAAGGTTATACACCTGAAACATACTTTAAACCAATGTTTTCTCAATTAAAAAAAAAAAAGTTCTATTGGCACCATTTCCCTAGAAAAATCAGCTTTCAGAAAGTACACCAAGGTGGACGAAACAGTTTAACCTCTACGGCTCACAAGTTACTTCATGAAGGGCCTTCAGGCCTTCTCTCGGAAGCCCTGGGAACATCCCGTGTGGGAGCTGCTTTGTTCCGCCTGCAGGCGCCAGTTCCTGAAAACAGAGTATTGCCAGCACTGTGGGCTTCGCAAAATTTAACTTGCAAGTTGAGCCTAGAGTCACAATTTGGTAACCTCTTTAAAATATTTCCTCTTCTTAGTCTTCCAGATGATGACTAAGGAGTCAGACAACTGGCACATCTCGGGAGGGCCCTGAAATAACACCCTAAACCCCAGTCCCCACCCCCATCTCACTCCAGAAAAAGAATCCTCAACACCATTGTCCCCAGCAAAATAAACCAAGGAAACAAAGGGAGGAAATCTTTTATCTCCAAAATCAGACGGAGCAAGGAAGCCACAGGAAAGTAAAACAAGGCAAGACCCCAAGAAACCTTGGCCACAAAGGCTCTCCAAGAGGGGGCTACTTCCCAGCCAATCTCATTAACTCATAACTACCACGTGTGCAGCAACTTCTGTCCTATCGACTTCAAATCCAGTATCTTCCTCGATGATCCCACAAGAACACTCTGAAGTGAAGATTATTATTCAGACTTGATTTTCTGGGAGACTAAAGATTAGAGGTTAAATTTTTTGGAGGAGGATGTCTGATAAAAGCACACAATCACACCGCCAAAAAGTCACCTCAAAATATACCCCCAAACACACTGGAATATATGTGGGAAGCTCCTAGCAATGTGCGCTGTAGAGATAAAAAGTCGGAAACGGCAGGCTGGTTTTGGCGTATTCACACGTAGCCTGGGCACCAGGGTGATTTTTGTTAAAACTTAAATCCAACCATGTCTCCCAAAACGCTCTAATAAATGGTTCCTGTTTCACTCACAGTGAAATCCAAAGCTCTTACAATGCCCCCCTCCTGATCTGGGCTCTCTAGCTCTTGCTCATTCAGCTTTTTCTATTAGATGCCAGGCAGAGCCCTCCTCCAGACACCTGCTCTGCCAATAACACTCTTCCTCAAATCCCCACATGCCTTGTTCCCTCACCTTCCTTGGGCCTCTGCTTGAATCTCACTTTCTCAGAAAGGTTCCCTGACCACCCTCTTTTTTAAAAAAATATTTTTATTTTTTTCAGCCTCAAGTCTCAAACCTGAGTTCATGGTTGTCACACCTCTCAGCTTAGCTGCCGAAGCTCGAGGGTGGGAGGGTAGAGTGGAGACCCTCTCCCTAGACCACTCTGTTTCTATGGTGCTGCCCTTCACTTGTAGCCATATACTGCTGTGCTTTTCTACACTGCATTTACAACTATCCAGCTTAAGTTACAAATGTACTACTAATTTTTCCACTAGAACATCAGTTCAATGAGAACAAGGACTTGGTCTGTTTTGCCCACTGCTGTGTCCCAAGTTCCTAGAGAAGTGTCTGACGCTGTTTATGGTGGCATTCAATAAAACACGCTGAATGAAGGAATTGCTACAACAGAATACTATGCAGCCTGTAAAATGGACAAGGTAGCTCTCGATGTGCCCATTTGCACAATACAATTAGAAGAAGAAAATACAAGAAGAGGCCGCACAGTGAAACCTCTTTTGTAGAAAGAAGGGTGTATCTGCTATAAATCCTTACCAACAGCTCTCATCATATCCTTATCCAATAGCTACGCAGGCAGATGTAAGACATTTTTATGAACACATTCACAAAAAAATTCAGAGTGGATACCTTTGAAGAAGAATACAGGAAAACTTTTTTTTTTTTTTAAAGAAAGGTACAGGCAGGAATGAAGGCAAGTAGGCAGACAGGAAGAGAGGAGGAAGGAGCATTTTAAATTTATTTTTATTTAGTTGTTCACACTAGTTGCTTCCCCCAGACCTGGGGTTAAAACCCAGGGTTATGCGGCCTGTGCTCCTTTGGAGGTAACTGACCCAACCACTACTCTGCCAGACCATGCCTCAGCTAGAAAATTTTAAAATAACCAAAAGGTAGAAATGAAAATGAAAAAGCCCCAGCAGGCACATTAATAAGCAAACCAACTAACTAAATAAATAAACAAAAATGTGGTGCACCCTAGTGGCTCAGGCGCTAAGCTGGCAGCTAGAGGGGAACAGCCAAAATAAATAAACAAATAAATAAAAGGGCTCCTTACTCCTCTTCCTTCAGTACTTCTACTGCTTCTTCCCTCTCTCTTAAAAAAAAAAACCAACAACAACAAAAAATGTTAAATGAATTGCTCAGGGCCACGACAGCAAGTCAAAGACAAGTAGCTTATAATAGATGAGTGTGTCCCCACACCCAAGCGCTCTCTCCTCAGGTGGTCCTGAGACGCTGGCCTGGTGAAGCAGCAGAAGGAATCACCTGGATACCGACTGCCCATGAAGGCCACCAAGCAGCAAGGCCTAAAGGCAAGCTCTCCACCCTGACCATGAAAATGCTCCTTCTCCTTTTCCTTCTTTCCAAATGCTTCTTCCTCCTCTCCCTTCCTCTCTGTAAAAATAAACATATTGCATCGAGATCTTAACTTGTGCTTACTTGTTTTTTATCGATATAACTGGCATGTAACATTTGTGTCATATATATGAATACCATCTTAGTTTTTAGCTCTATCACAGCACATAAATTATCATTTCTTTTTTGTGGTGAGAACATTTAAGATCTAATCTCTTAGCAACTTTATGGTTTATACTACAGTATTACTGACTACAGCTGCTAACTTCTTTTTCAGCTATTTCCTTTGTCCTGAGCAAAAGACAGGCCTGTAGCATTGACCCTGTTTCAGACAGAAAATGTGTGAACTCCAGGACAGGAATCCCAGAACAGATCATGTGGGGACATCTGAGAATGTCCTTCTTTAAACACAGATAAGCATCTGGATGGTTTATAAAGTTCTTGAGCACCAGTTTTCACTGGAACAGTTGCCTTAGGCAAACCCTCACTGCTATCAAACAGTATGGGGACAAAACAGAAGGGTACGTGAAGGTGAGGATTTCAGTTTTGCCAGAAAACAGTTGGAAAATTAGCAAACATTGTTCTTCTAGCCAAAAATCTATGTTAGCTTATTCCCTGTAATTGGGGAAGGCCAATGAATAAAAGTAAGGCTGGTGGAAACTCCCGGAAGAGGAAGCAGATGGGAGAGGATGGTGAGCAGAGTTCACTCAGGGAATCCTGACCCTTGTAGCTGACCAGCTGAATTCACCCCTGCGAGGTCCAAGGGGGAAGAGAGGTCATGAACACTGTACCTATACACGAATTTCCTGAGCACCTGCTACGTGCCAGCACTGTGCCTGAGGCTAGAAAATACCAGTGAAAGCCATGTGGAACAGTGTGAAGTGAAAAGCTACAGAGCAGGGGAAGGCTGGGAGTCTTGGGAAACTTAGTTTAACATTTGATTTAACACCACTTACAACGATTGTTCAATCCTGATTACTCTTCATTTTTAATTTTTTATTGCAGTAACTTTGATTTTACACATTAAAATAAACTCATATATGTAGTTTTCCCACTCCTCATATATACGGCAACACACCCTGCCCTCCACCACATCACCGAGTGTTCCTCACCACTGCCCAGGGGTTCCACCACCACTTCCTGAGTCCCCCCAACCCCCAACCCAGTCCCTATCGGTAACCTCAGTTCTACTGTAGATATTCAAGTGATGATTCTTTTATTTCATCTAATAAGAACACCTTTGGGAGTAGGAAAACAGAGTTATCACTTTTTTCTTTTTTTTAAATTACCCCTGGCCCAGATCTCAAACAGGTCTGTGCGCTTTAAATGGCCTGCATCTTAGCTACTTAAGCCACAGGGGTGCCACCAGTCATCACTTTTTCTTAAAAAACAAAAGCAAACTCAAGTCCAGAACTCTCTGGTGACTCAGGTGTTAATTCATGTCTGGGGCACAGTCCACATATAGCCCAAGGACTAGGATTCATGGCCCAGGTTCATGGGGATCAACTAAAATGAACAGCTAAAAACGAAAAAATTTCTTCCTTCCCTCTCTTCCTTCCTTTTTAAAAAAATAAAAATCAAACCCACAGCCAGTTACTGAGCACCTGTGGTGTTAGACATTTTACTAAGCATTAAAATAAAAACAGGCTTAAATAGTAGCCCTACTGCCAAGTTATCTATAATCTTGTCTAGGAAACAACCATTATGATAATGACAATTTTACTATTAGCAACTGCCAGTTGTTGAAGGGAGCACTTTATATTTATTATTTTTCCTTATCCTTAGAACAAATGTATGAATTACTAACATTAGCTGAAGGCATACAAGGGCCACCTAGCAACAAGATGCAATGTGGGGGCCCCTCTGGATCCTGAGGAGAACCATCAAGTATTAACAAACAAAATGCATGAGACAACGGGGAAATCTGACCAATTTTAATTTTAGATACAATAATGGCATTATAGTTTGATAGGGGGAAAATTTCCTCCATCTTTTAGAGATACTTGGTATTTAAAACAACCCAGTTTGGGGAGAAGTGGCCAGGATTTGGCCAAGGAGTGATAGCTGTTGACAGGTGTTTTCAAGAATTACATAATACATAGTAAAAGATAAACATTATAAAAAAATTAGGCACACGCTGGTGGAGCAGCCGTTAGGTCAATCGCCTCTGAAGGAGCACGTCATATACCCCTGGGTTTGAGTTCCGGGTCCATGATGAAGCAAGCAATGTGAATAACTAAATAAAATAAAGATGCACCTTCCCTCTATTGCTTCCTGCCTGCCTGCCTACTTGTTTTCATTTATGCCCACCCTTTTCTTTAAAAATATATTTTTTTAAATTAAAAAACCAGAGCACCTTGGTGGCTCAAGTGATAAGCCTGTGCCTGGGGTGTGGTCCACACACAGCTCGAAGACCTGGGTTCTTAGCCCAAAACCAGGGAGAAATACTAAAATGAACAACAAAAACAAACAAGATGCTTCTTCTCTTCTCTTCCTTCCTGCTTACTGCCTGCCTACCTGCCTTTCTTCCTCTTTAAAACAAAATTTTGAAAAACCCACTAAACTTTGAGCCAATGAAGGGAAGGATTAGCCCCAGCTTTTCCACTGCAAGACTTTAAGGAAGTCATTTCTCTCTTTAGGGCTCTGTTTCTTTACCTCTAAGGCAAAGATTAGTAGACTAGATCAGTTCTTTACAAAGCTTTATCTGACTCTTCCCCTGCCAAAAAAATGAGATCTATGGTACTGGTTAAGCCGGTTTCTTTACCAAAGGATTTTTCAGAGTCTGGAGATAGTTAATGGATACATGAATCTCCAAGGTTCAAAGGCTGGGGAAGTGGGGAGGACAGTATTTTCTGTCCCTGCTTGACCACTGAAGCCTTTGATTGATGAAAACAATTTGAGGAAGACTGACTTGGAGGGTTCTTGAGGCCTGAGCTCTAGTAAGCTGCATATCCACACTGAAGTCTCACCACACAGGCAGGACCAGGGTGAGGGAAGGGGAAGATGAGGGCCGGGAGGCCCTTACATTTCAGATTAGATTGGGAGAGGCCTTAGACACCAAATTAAGGGCTACAGATTTCATTATACAAAATAAGTAATTGCAAGGAGTAACAAGATCCAAATTGTGCTACAGAAGTGTACTTCAGGGCAAATTAGAATCTGGGACATGAGAATAAAATGTGACATCATTGCCATGAAGAACCAAGAACTTATTCTGGGGTGGCAGTCTCTGGGACTGGAAAGAGAGACACACACAAGGATAAGGGATGAGGAACAGGCTTTAAACTATCACCTCAGATACTTAGGAGATCTAGAAATGGATAATTCAAAGTCAGACTGCCATGAGGTTTCAGACAGACTCCAATGCCCCCCATCAAGGGGGAACAACTAAAATAAACAAGTAAACAAAGAGTGTTTCCTCCTCTCCTTCCTACCTCCTCTCCCTTCTTTAGAGAAATCAAAACAAAACAAAAAACCAGCAGATTTTGTTGAGCGCTGACTGAGAAGTACAGCAAATTGGAGACTTCAACTCTAATTCTGAAAGGCTTGACAAATTTGGGGACCTTAAATAGTCAAGAGATGAATTCAGATCCTCTCCATGAGGTGAAGGAAAGTGCCATCTCAAAATCTCATATCAAGGCAAATAACTGAAAACAATGGAAATATCAATAAATTAAGCTAAAGTTTAGCAAATACTATATTGTTTTACATATACTGATTTATTTACTTAAGGCCATTTTCAAACACTACTCTTATTTTTCAGATGAGAAACTGAGACTCCAAGAGGCTGATGTGTCTGAGATCAAAGAGCTACATTACATGATACAACCTACACTCAAATCCAGTGGACCTACAAGGCCCATCTCTAGACTGGTAAGATGCAAGTGCCCCGTCGATAGCAAGTGCTGCATCTATAGAATATGATCTGCTCCACTGATAATCAATCCTGTTGAAAAATATATGCCCAGTATCTCCTGGGAGGGTCATAGGATCTCCCAATTTAGCCAACTCACCCAACATGAGCCAAGCACCTGCTTTATTCATCATCTGAACCTGTAACCATGGCATAGGAAAGAAGTACAAGACTGCCTCCAACTTCAAGCCACCAGCTATCCATGAGAGCCATGAAACAGACACATACAAGAGCATGAACAACAGGACACTGTAGATGGTTAGAGTTCAAAATGAGAGCTGCAGATAAAAACAAGGAGCCGAGAGGAAGAAGAGGTCCCTGCTGACTGAAGTGGTTTGGGAAGGCTTTCTGAAGAGGCAGCTCATGGCTAGAGCTCAAGGACTGGGAAGCACTGAGGGCTATCTGACAGGACAGAGGGTGTAGAGCAGAGACGAGAAAGACAGGAAAATATGGAGGCAGAGACCCCACAGAGAGGGCTCCTGAGAATCAGGGTCCACAACAGTTGCCAGGTAGACAAGCCTCTACTTGGACAAATCAGTTCCCACAGGTTAGCTAGAGAAGGAGAAGACAGACTTCAGTTTCCGGGCATGCCCTGGTGGCTTCGGAGACGTGGTCCACAAACTTCAAGGACCAGGGTCCAAGACCCAGGCTGCGGGGAACAACCAGGATGAAAACAATTAAATAAATAGGTGTTTCTTTCTTTCTTTGATTAAATAAAATAAATAGATCTTTCTTTCTTTTATTTTTAAAGGAAAGGTACAGGTAGGAATAAAGGTGAGCAGGGGCAAGAAGAAAGAGGAGGAAGAAGCACTTTATTTAGCTGTTCATCTTGGTAGTTCCCCCTGACCCGGGGTTGGAACCCAGGTCCTTGGGATGTGTGTGGACTGTGCTCTCTGTCAAAGGCAGCTGACCAAACCAATATTCCACCAGGGCATACCCAGTAGATGTTTCTTCCTTTCTCTTCCTAACTGCCTGTCTACTCACCTTCATTCCTGCCTGTACCTTTCCTTTAAAAAAAAGGAAGATAGAAAAATAAAATTTATTCCTGTGTTAAGAAAAACTGCCTGCCTCTTCCCATCCAGCCTTGGATCACATACCTTTGATCTGATGTGAGGGCAAACAATGTAAAAATCACATAAGCAGAGAATAACAAAATTTCACAGTTGGGAACCTCAGGGGTTGGTCTTTTCTTTCTTTCTTCTTTTGTTTATATTGCTATATTTATTTCCGGATATTGAAATTGCACCTTAGTCTGTGTGCATTTCACACCACATCCATCACTCAGGTTGTTCTGATTCAAGCCCCAGAACCTCCAGAACATCAAGAGAGGGCAAATGGAAGCTGTCAGACAGGAACAAACAAATTAAGCTCCCAACCCAGGGGGCTGAGATCTTGGGGAGATCAGCTTATTGCTGGTTTTTAAAATGTGCAAACGGGGGATGTTATTCTACCTCCTCTCAGCCTGGTCAACAGTGATTCATTCTTAAAGACTGAGCTCAAATGTCACTTCTCTCTTTAAATAAAATGAACTTTTAATTAAATTGCTAAACTAATTCTAGCAACTTTTTATACTATGTAGTCAAAAATGAACAATTAAAACAAACTGACATTCTCTTACCTAATAGTCACAATTAATGTGCCCTTAAAAAAAAAACTTCCCATATCATTACATTTTCCTCAACCACATCTTTCTCAATTTTTAAAACTAGATAAACTGGTATATGATATTATGTTTGTTTTAGGTGTATAACATAACAAATTGATGTATGTATAAACTGCAAAATGACCACCATGATAAGTTCAGTTAGCATCCATCATCACACAGTTAACGCTTTTTTCTTGTGATGAGAAGTTTTAAATGACTGCATATTGAAAAATAACAGCCACCTTTTATTGAGGCACTGGGCTAAGCATTTTATTTACATTGCCTCAGTCTTCAAAACAGCCCTCCACTGAAAACCGGAAAAGGCTTGGATGGGGCAAAAGGAGGGCAGTTAGGGAAGGGGGTGTTTGTTAGGGGCTGAAAGAGTTTAGAACCTAGTCAAAGCCATACTACTTGATAAATGACAGACTGGGATTCACACTTGGTCCACCTAACTCAGAACTGTGAATCTCTGAACATGTTTCCTTACAGAAAAGCCACCTCACCTGCTACCCCGCTGCAGCAGTCTTCAGGTGCGGGAGACTCAATGGTTGCTAATTTGTCTCTATTACAAATAATGTTACTATGATCATCGCTGCAGCTAAACCTTTCTGGTTCTCTTCTAGCCAACTGGAAACTTGTCCTGTTTGTTTTAGGCAAGATCTTGTTCTTAGACCACCTGCAGCAGATGACCTACATTTTTTATTTTTCAATCCATCATGGACTGATATCTTTCTAAAACACAATGAAAATGAATTCCTAGAAATGTGAAATAAAAAATACACAAAATACAAGTCCCAAGTGATTAAAATAATGAGTTTTATCTTATGTATATTTTACCATGACTTTCTTTTTAAAAGCCTCATTTAAAAAATTATTGGAATAAAAAATCTGTCAAATTGCTATAAAATGTGTACAAATGCTTACCCTCAATTTCAGTAGAGAAATTTTTAATTTATTGCATATTTCTAACAGTCCAGTTGGGACTGAAGGCAGGGTGAAGACTGCGCCCACATTGCACTCTATCCCGTTATCTGTTTACCTGACTTGAGTCCCGCCCGTGTCTGGCTCACTACTGAATGTGCTGGCTCGGTGCCCAGAGCAAGCTGGCTGACTCAGCGGCCTGAAAGAATGTTCAAGTAATGTCTGTGGCCTCGACTACTAAAGGAGGCTACTCACCACTTGGAACCAGAAGGAGGCTTTTCACGATGCTCCGGAGGGTGCCGAGACTGATCTGATTGGTGGTGGCAAATTCAGACAGCTGAGCCAGAAACCTTTCCACCTGCCGGAAGGGAGCAGCAACAGACCAGGCCTGTACTTTCTAAGACCTCAGGACCATAGACCCACCCTGAGGATCTCCCGATCACAGAATACTTTACCTCTTTCGGCTCATTTAGGAAGTGGAAAATCACTTCTGTCAGGGCTGAGAACTGCTGTGAAGAGAGTAACACAGAACATCAGTAAAGTTCCACTGCGGTGTCATCCAAGTAGAGTCCCTTCAGTGAGAAAACCACAAACGTGTTAATACCTGTTTGGATCCTTTTTTTTTTTTTTTTTAAAGAGGAAGGCAGGCAGGAAAGAATAAGCATTTTACTTATTTAGTTGTTCATTTTAGTTGTCCAACCTCCACCCATCTACCCACCTAGCCCTGGGTCACAAATTGGGGTCCTTGGGCTGTATGTAGGCTGCAGGCATGGGCTTAACACCTGAGCCACCAGGGCATGCCTGTTTTGATCATTTTAAGTTATAAATATTCACAATTCCCATCACCAGGGTCCATATATCTGTATTACCATAGTGTCTAGAAAACTCTTTCATTTTATTGGGATATGTAAGATCTATATTGGGATATGCGTGTATGAATACATGTGCACACACCCCTCTATCACACATACCTATCACACAGGTAGGGCCTGAAAGGGAAAATCACCGAAAATCACTGAAACATTCATAGCAGTTACTTTTTTACTGTTACTTCTACATCCACATGTTTATTATTCAAACATAAGCCAATCCAAATCTCTCTCTGCTCCCCTCGCCACACAAATCGTAACACACAATAAAAACTTCTTCTCTCTCTTTCTTTTTTAAACTATTTTTTCTTTTTTTAAAGGGAGGATGAGGAGGAAGAATTTTTATTTACTTTGTTTCCCTCCTCCCCACAGTTTGCACATGAAATATGAATGTCAGATGTACATGACTCTTGCTGTAACACACTACACTCCACATATTCCCCAGAATGGTTCTGCATTATTTTACTGTCAGATGTATTCCATTCTAAAATATAAAAACAGCTTTACCCTTGTGGCTCAGGTCGCTGAGACACTGGCATGCAAAGCACATAAAGTTTGAGGATCTAGATTCACAACCTGGGGCCACAGTGAAGAACCAAAATAAACAACTAAATAAATATGCTTCTTTCTCCTCTTTCTTAAATGTGTCTTCCTCCTCTTCCTTCCTCTCTTAAAAAAAAAATACACATATACACACGTATATATACACACACACGTGTATATGTGCGTATACACGTGTGTGTGTGTGTGTGTGTGTGTATACACGTTATGTATCCGTGGGCCCTGGCGGATGGCAACGGGGTCTGCTGCCTCAGGCAGAGTGCAGTTCACGGGCATCCCAGGGCGTGCCGGCGGGACAACCAGGTGCCTAACTACAATGCTTTGCTGTGTGTCATGTGCACCTTTCTGGGCTCAAGCTTGTGAGGGAAAAATAAGCCACAGACATATTACACATGGCAGTACTGATTCCGTATGTTTATAAATGGTTTTAATTCTTTTATTTCTTGTAGCTCATATCTGTTCTTGTGCTTTATAATTACTTGTTACATAAAATTTTCATGCCATAATGTTAAAAAATGCTAAAACCCCTTTATAATACAAAAACAAGTATAAGCAAATAAAAATTTGAATTAAAAAATGAAAACAAAAGATTTTTTTCCTGGATGTTTGGGCCAAAAGTGTGAGTGTGCGTTATACACAGCAAAATACAATAAATATGAATAAAATAAAATGCTTCTTCCTGCACTCTTCCGGCCTGCCTGCACCTTTACTTAAAAAAAAAAAAAAATGTATATATATATATATATATATATATATATATATATATATATATATATATACACACACACACATATTTACACATCTTCAGGTACAACCTGGTGGCTCAGGCTCTAAGCTGGTGGCTGGGATGTAGACCATGTAAAGGCCAAGAACATGGGGATCAGGGTGTGTGCCGGGGGCAACAGTCAAAATTTATTAGTTTTAAAAAGTGCTTCCTACTATCCCTTCCTTTCTTCCTTAAAATATTTTTTCTTCCTCTCCCTTTAAAAAAAAGCAAACTAGTTTTCAAAAATAGTAAAGGTATATAATACAAAGTTTTGAAAAGCCCCAACACAAAAATAAAATAAAATGAAGATTTTCCTATTCACCCTGCTCAGTCTTAGTCCCTGCTAACACTTCTATGGCTTTCCTGTAACTTTATTTTCATTTAATTTGTTTTTGAAACCACTTCCTGCACTTTTCCTTTTTTCACTTAATTAGATCTTAGAGATCAATCATGTCAGCAGATACAAATCTACTCAGTTCTTTAAACAACTGCATGGCACTTGACTGTACAAACTTAACATGATTTAGTTCCCTAGAGATGAAAGTTACTACTGTTACTATAAACAGACAGCAATAAATATCTTCCCACATATTTCTTGGCTATATGTATGTTCAAATGTATGCTAAAGGTCAAGGGATATATGCATTTTAAATTCTGAGACATTGTGTCTGCTCTCTAAAAACTTCATCAATATTCTCCAGAAGCACTTTAACCCTTGCTGATCCAGGGGTTGTCCTTTTACAGGCATTATAACATTGGTTAGTAGCCTTGTGTAAGTGTCAATTCTATAAAGTAAAAGCAAAAACAGTCAGGACTGGTTTAAGACTATCTTCAAACTGTTGTTGAGTTTTCCTTTTTTTTTGCTGCAAGTCTTTGGAGTTGTCTGATCTTTGGCCAACCTTATTTCCTGCACCACCCAGGGTCTTTTTTTTTAAGATGAGGCAACTGAGAAGGCCTGGAGCTGCTTTTCCATTTCTAGGCTCAATCTCCCCGTGAAGTCTAAAGCCCCACCTCTCCCTCAAGGGGGGCCTCAGGCTAATCTAGACTGTCTGCAGTCTAGACTGTCTTCTGTCTATCCTTATTTCCACTTTCCTAAACCCTCTTTCAAAGATCTGACAAGATACCATGACACTCAAGAAAGGGACCAACCCAAATTCTTAGCTCCTGAGCCTGTCTTGGAACCTGGCCTAGGGGCACTCAGTTTTCAATTTTGATAGGGAGCACGCGCAGAATAGGTTCCTTATATGGCTTTGCATGGTCATACTGCCTTAATTATTGCAAATGCGCAGCATTTGTTAAATAAATTTTCTCTTAATACTTTCCCTAATTTTTGCCTTAGATGATTAAAACAGGGATGTTTTATCTGACTTTTATACTTTTGTATACTCTTTGAATATTCTGTCTATGCTGCTTTCATTTATAGGTAGATGAGAATTGTTGACCATTTGTTTTCTCTATATTTTTATGGATTTATTCTCATAAACATGCTTTCTCTTTCTTTTTTTAAAGAAAAGGTGCAGGCAGGAATGAAGGCAAGCAGGCAGGCAGGCAGAGAGAGGAAGAAACACTTTAACTTTATTTTCATTTAGTTGTTCACACAGGTTGTTTTCCCCTGGCCCCAGGACTCCAACCCAGGGATATGAGGCCTGTGCTCCTTTGAGACAATTGACCTAACTACTACTCCACCAGGGCATGCCTCTATAAACTTTCTAATATGACCTTTTTTTTTTTTGAGAGGAAGGAAAGGAGAAGAAAAAGAAGCATTTAAGGAAGAGGAAGAAATATCTTTAGTCAGTTGTTCATTTTTTGACCCACTCCTGGGTTTCAAACCTGGGGCCTTGGCTGTATGTGGTCCACACACTGGCATCTCAGCAGCCTGAGCCAGAAGGGAGCAGCCCACGTAATAATATTTTAAACCTACCTATTTTCAAGTTTCCACATTACCCAAGAATGACCACAGGCATCAGACACATCTAGGAACACTCAGTACTGAATTTCTCTCCATTTTCTAACTTACCCCAGCACATGACAACTTCCATAGCAAAAGAAGCAGTGTTCATCAAACCTTTGTAATCTCACTGAGTTTAGTGGCTATTTGGTGTATGTACAGTATCATTCAGGTAATACCTATTGTTAATAAATGGCCATGTCAATGTTAACACAATTCTTTTTCCTCCTTGCAGGTCTCAGACCTCAAAATCAATTGAGCTAATAGAGAGGATACTTGGAGGAGTTTGATCACCCAACAAAACTGGTCCGGCAGGCTTTGGTAAATTGTTCAGCAGGACAGAGCTTTCTGCATTAAAATACAAAGGTAAATTTTGAGTGTTTCCAGATTAGAAATGAGTCAAGCTGGTGGGTCCTCATGGCTTAGTGGTTAAGCCTAGCGATTACAGTCTGCATACAGCATAAGGACCAGGGTTCTTTTCCAGGGGCTGGAGGAAGTCAGCAGAACAATTACATGATAAACAGTCAAAATAATAAAAGTGTCTTTTCCTTCTCTTTTCCTGTTTGCCTACTTACTTGCCTTCATTCCTGCCTGTACCTTTCAGAAAGAAAGGAAAGAAGGAAAGGAAGGAAGGAAGGAAGGAAGAGAGTCAAGTTCTGACCTTAAAGGAAGTGGCTTATATTTTCTGTAATTACTAAATTGGCAGTAGCCTTATGAATCATACAATCCAATAGTTAAAAACAAAAATTTTTAGTAGCACAATTTTTTTTATTCTCCAACTGGAAGTCTTCCAGAAAACTCCAACACATATCAAATAAAAGCTAAACTACCTAATTGGGGAAATCACCTACAAAGGTGTTCTTGTGAGTTTAATTCCCTGAGCTCTGAAAGCCCCGAGTTCCTAAATTCCTGGCTGCCTGATCATCAACAGGTTCATTTATTTCCCTGAACCATTTTTCTTTTCTATAAAATGGTTATAATAATAGCATCTATCTTTTAGCATTGAAAACAGTGCCTGGCACATGGTGCATTCTCAATATTATAGCTACTTTGATTTAATCTCTTAGGATTCAGTTTCCTCAAGTGTAAAAATGGAAATATTAATTGTATTTACCTCCGAGTGTAGTTGCAAAGCCTCAATGAGTTCATATACATAAAAACACTTAATTGTGCTGTCCAGTTCAGTGGCTACCAGTCACTTGGAGTTAGTGGGTACTTGAAAAGGGTTAGTCTAATTTGAGACATGCTGTAAATGTAAAATATACACCAGAATCGAAAACTTTGTACCAAAAAGTAAAATATTTCATTAATTTTTTATATGGATTACATGTTGAAGGAGTAGTATTTTGGTACAGATTTTCAAAAAAATTAAATTAATGTGCCCTAGTGGAGTACTGGTTGGGTCAGCTGCCTCCGAGGGAGCGCAGTTCCAATACATCCCAAGGACCCAGTTCAAGTGCCTGGTCCAGGAGTATTAACCTAAACAAAACAGCAAAATGTCTCTTCCTCCCTTCTCTTCCTGCCTGCCTACTAGTAGACTTCATTCCTAAAAAAAAACAAAAAAAAAACAAAACCATTAAATTCCCCTTTGTTTTTGTGTTTAATTTTTAAATGTGGTGCCTAGAAAACATAAAATTAGACACATGGTTTGCAATGGGTTTCTGTTGGAAACTGCAGCCTGACCACATGATCGTTACTATGACTTATGAGAAAACAAATCAAGTTTTTATTCAATAAACGGGCCTACTATACGTGTGGAAAGTTACAGCCCGGTGGGGAAAATAAATGCACCTTTTACAAGTGATGGCGAGAAGTGTCATTTTAACCTAGTTACTTTGGCTCCCTGGGTAATAACGCGACATCCCGCGGGCAGGGGGCCTCCACGGCTGCGAGGCTGGGCCCTGCAGTCTGATGAGGGAGAGAAAGGCCCGGCCACCTCCACTACCTCCAAGGACGCAGTGTACACGGCTCCCTTCTCTGGAGACGAGGTGTCTCCCCTACTGTCATCACCAGCCGCCGGGCCTGCTCAGGCCCACAGAGCCCCACTCCTGGCCGGCAGGACCTACACCCACTCCCCGCCTCTCGATGCTAGGCCGTTTGCTCTCTGCGTAAACCTCAGTTCCTCCCTGACGCCCCAGAGGCTAGCGCTCCCCAATCTCCGCAGCTCCCGAAGACCGCCCAGTCCCTCCCGGGGCCCCTCCAACGCTCCGGCTTCCCGGGACGCGGGAGCGCCCCCTCGGGTCTCCCGACACCGCCTGGCTCCGCGAACTCGCCTCCGACGCCAGCTCCCCGGCCGCGAGTCCCCCGAGCGCTCACACAAGCGCGGGCAGCCGGGGGCTGGAGCCCTCACACCCTCCTCCCCGCAGGCGCCTTCGGCCTGCGCAGCCCGCGCCTGCCTCGGTCCTCGGGCGCCGTCTCGGGCTGCGGCCCCGCATTCCCGCATCCCCGCGCCCGGCCGGCGGGCCTACCTGAGCGCCCAGCTGGTTCAGCTGCTGCATGTCGCCGCCCACGGCCTCGGGCACCGGGTCCTGCGTGCAGTGCAGGCGTCCCATGGCGGCCGCCGCGCCCGCCGCCTCCCCGGCTTCCTCCCCGCGGCAGCCGGCCTCGCCGCGCTTCCGCAGCCGCACTTTCGCCACGGGCCGCCCGCCGCGCCCCTCCCCCGGTCGTCCCCCTGCACCCACACGCGCGCACCCCGGGCTGCCGCGCGCTCCCGGAGCCGCGGGGGCCGAGGACCAGAGCAGTAAAATCCCGGGCTCCCAGCCGCATCTCCTGCTGCGAGACCCGGGGCGACAGCTCGCCTCTCAGCCTCGGTTTCACTACTTGTGAAATGATCTCAGGAGTGAGTGACTGAACGACCTAAGCCTCTAGACCGTTCCTAGCACAGCCCGGCACCCAGGGAGTCCTCGCTCAAAGGCTGGAAGCTGTCATGACTGTCGTGAGGCGTCCGGATGTTTCCTGCACGCCTACGCAAGAATGAAAGAAGTGACTAAAGCAGTACAGTACCCTGGAGTCTCAAATCTGGGCTCGCTTCACCATCTTAGGGAGGGTGAGTTATAAAGCCGATTGTTGGGCCCCACCCCCTGACATGTTTAGGAAGGTCTGGGGTGGAGTCTGAGAATTTGCATTTCCAACCATTTCCCTGGGGCCACTTCTGGAGTGAAGGAAGTGTATCCTCTGAAGAGCTAAGTCTGTGACAGGCCTCGGTGGGTGGTGATCAGGTTGGTTTGGGGAGAAGGCAGGGACTTGACTGCGCAGCCCCTGAAACGCTTTACCCACTGTGCTCTTTTCCCAAGGAGCGTTGTAGCCCCCAGGCAAGTATCATTTTGATGCCCCTTGGCATCAAGAGAACCAGGAAGCATGCTCCCTGCAATCTAGGACCTGAACCCCGAACCTAAGCACTTCCTCACCTACCTCTGAGCCCAACCTTGAAGAGAGGAAGTGGGTGCCTAGAAACTTGGGTTGGGGGATATGGGGAGAATTGCTGTCTTTATCCACCAGGTTCTCTTTCCCAAAAGTTCCTTCTAGAAGGGTGTGGCTTCTATCCAGAGCCCATCCCTGTAGTCATTATTTCATGCATGCATTCATTCAACAGGTAATATTGAGTGCTTAGATACCATGACAGGAGTTGGGACACACAGTGACAAAATCAGATACCTGGGAAAAGTCAGAATTTAGTCAGAATGGCAGAGATAAGTGAAATTCACATCTGCTAAGAGAAAGTATTAGGTGATGCCAGGAGGTACAAAGTGTTTGAGAATATTCACAGGGCCCTTGTCCAAGTCCAAGGTGCCTGGAAGAGAATAAACATAGGTGCTCACAGAATAGGTCTGAACTCAGATTCCCTGACTCACTACCAGTTATTTTTATTCTTTAACTTACTTAAAGGTGCAGACAAGGCAAGCAGGCAAGCAGACAGGAAGAGAAAGGAGGAAGCATTTTTATTTAATTTAGTTGCTCATATTGGCCCTAGGAAATGAACCTTTGTCCTTAGGATGTATATGTAGTGTGGAGACTTAGCATCCAAAGGCCATCTATCCGCCAGGGCGCGCCAGAAGCTTTACTTATTTTTTTTTAGTTGTTCATCTTTGCTGTTCCCCAGGGCCCTCCCTGCACCATTCCCCCCATACCACACCCTCCCATACCACCACCACCACCCCCAGCCCCTCCCCACCCTGTGGCCAACCAGGCTCCTCTGGAATGTATGTGGAATATGCCTGGTGGATTTATCTGCTAAACCATCAAAGAGTGCCAGGAATTTTTATTAGAAAACATTTTAACTGTTTTTAAAGATCCCTATCAAAGCACTGTATTAATTCATACCTTTAAGTGTCAAATCAATTTCATTTATGTACAGTGAAAAGAAAAGGTGCAGGAAGGAAGGTTGTAGTAGGCAAGCAGACTGGAAGAGAGAGGAAGAAGCAGCACTTTATTTTTCATTTAGTTGTTCACATTGGCGGTTTCCCCAGCCCTGGGTCTTGAACCTGGGACTGTGAGATGTTTGTAGATTGTGCTTGATTTAACCTGCAAGGCCACCAGGGTGCGCTGCCTTAATTTTTTTTTTTTTTTAAAGGAAAGGGGCAGGCAAGAAGAGAGAGGAGGAAGAAGCACCTTTAATTTTATTTTTATTTATTTGTTCATATGGGTCTTTTCTCCTGGAACCCAGACATGAACCCAGGTTCTGGGATGTACATAGACTGCATTCCTCCAGAGGTGGCTGACCTAACTACTACTCCATACAGAAGAACCTACATTTTTTTTTAACCTCCCTCCAGCCCTGGGTCTAGAACCTGCGTCCAGGGGCTTTTCACGCCCTGAACCTTAGCCACCTGAACCACAGGGGTGTGCCTCTTTAACTCTTTTGAACTGAAAACAACGTCTTTGAGGCAAACACTGGATTTCCTTGATTTCTGCTCCTAGTGACTGGCACTGAGGCACTCAGTACATACTCGTGGGATTGAATGAGCTCATGCAACAGAAAACAGAGAGAGGGAAAGAAATGCACTTGGGACTGATGTTCAACACTGCAGTGCCACTGTGATGGTCTTGTCTTCAGGTTTCTCTGATGTTTCATTTCTACAGATTCAGGGCTCTCCCACTTCCAGCTATTTAATCTCTGACTCTCCAAGTGTGGTCCCTGGACCAGCAACATGGATGTTACCTGAGTACTGATAAGAAATGCAGGCCTACCCTAGACCTGCAGATCAACACCTACGTTTTAACAAGATTCCCCCAGAAGACTCCTGGTCACATCCACATTTAAGGTACAAACAATAACCATTTTTAAATGCCTGCCATGTGCAGGCCTTTATTGTAAGCACCCGTGCGTGTATAATGATAATACTTTGCACTGTCTACCTATTGTCAGTCATATTATTTCCATTTTAATGTTGACCACATCATGTTATTGCTATCATTTACACATCTGTCTCCCCTACTTACTAATTATGTTGTCTTGGGCAAATTACTAACCTTTCTGTACCTCCATTCTTTTTTCATTTGTATTTATTTGAGAAGACCAAATAAGACAATACTTGTAAAACCCTTAGCACAGCAGCTGAGCCACACTAGGTGCTTAATAAATGCTTGTCATTGTTATGATTATCTCAATGTTTCCATCTTGTCAAGAACGGGGCAGCCAGAACCCCTGTGCACGACTGCTTTGCCCACATCTGAGTGTTTCTTTAGGAGAAATTCATGGAAGGGTCATGGGGTGTTATGCTCAGACTTTCTGGGTACCAAGTAGCAAAAGGATGGACAGACTTAGAGATAGAGAGGGTCGACCATGGCTGATCTGAGGTTACCCAGAATTTAGCACTTGAGATTGGTGGCCAGTTAATTTCCCTGTTGAGGTGCTTGGAGGACCTAGCTCTCCTTCTAACCCACATCACCTCAACCCCAAGGAGAAGAATTTCAAGTTTTCTAAAATGAATCTCAGCGTCTCAGATGCCATTGTTGGTTTTAATGATCAAATTAATGCTACAAAAACATCCTCAAAATGTGGCTGGTGTAGTACTTTCCTGAGCGAGAATATAATAATGCCCATAACTAATCCCCATGGTTACCTAATTAGGCCTTTACAAGATTTGGTGGGGGTATTAAGAACATTGCAACAAAAAAAAGGAAGCAATAGATAAAAATTGTCTTTCTTATATTCTCCTTCACAATCTACTCCTGGGTGAAGGAAGGAGCAGAGATTACAGTGAATGGGACAACTTTGTCGCAGGAAATGCAAATCTGGGCCAGACCTCCTTCTTTCTAGGACACACACACACACACACACACACACACACACACACACACACAATTTCCCATCCCAGTCTTAATGAGGGACCTTACTCCCTTTATTCACTTTAAAATGTCCTGAGGAGGGTAAAGAGCCCCCCCCACACCCCTGCAAGTGAAAGGAGTTCATTAAGAAGTCCTTTCTCAGTCAATAGGGTTCCTGCTGGGAGTTTCACCTACGGGCCAGGTTCTTCCTTGGAGAAAGACCTGAACCTTCTCACTGTGAATTGCCAAAGGCTATTTTTAAAAAAGCTAAACTAAAAATGAAATTGTGCCCTTTGCTGCAATCTGGTTGGAACTGGAGGGAATCCTTTTACCGGAGTGATGTAAGTCAGGAAGAAAAAGAGAAATACAAGATGGTTTCACTCCTTGTATGTGGCGTGTAATGAAATAAACAAAGGAACATACACATTCCAACAAAAGTAACTCAGGACTCGTTATGGGGGGAGGGGAGATGAGGGGACGAGGTGGCAGTAAGGGACTCTGGAACCCTGGTGGTGGGTGTGATGTGAAATAGAGACTGAGATGCAACTTCAATGTCCTAAATGGAATTTAGCGTTGTGAACTAAAGAAATAATAAATATTACCATTAAAAAAAGAAATGAAGTAGGTGCTGTCTGCAACACTGCATGTTTGAAATGGGTAGCACAGAACAGAAGCTTTTTGTGGCACAAATGAGACTGACAAACTATCTGGTGTGTTTCAAGCATGATAAGCAAGAAAGAAAGCTAAACTAGAGATAACTGTAGAATCACATCAAGTTGTAAGAAATAATAGAGATCCCTGTACTGGTTACTCAGTTTTCCTCCATGCATAGATCCCATCTTACAAAGCTATAGTACAATTTCACAACCAGAACATCAATATTAATCAGAATATTTCCATTACAAGGGACCTTGCATGTTACCTAAGGATATTTTCAACCAAAGGGACAAACTGTATGTCCTCTTTCTATCAAAAACTGTGGAGTGGGGGAAAATACAGACATTTATTATTTTCCTCATTCTAACCTTCAATATCTGCTCTTTTTTTATAAAAGCACATAGCAAAAATGCAAAATTACATTTTGGAAATTGCCAACTTGAAAGTAATCAACAAATAAAAGCTGGAGAATTTTTCCAGATTTAAATAAACAACAACAAAAATAACTAAAATCCCCCAGATGATCCCTGCATACATTCAAGTTTAACAGTATTTTGTATTGTATTATTGCATAGAAAGGGGTGCTTTTCCTTTCAATTCAAGGATGCAGTCTTGTTAATTGGGCACCAAAGTTTAATCCTGAGTGCTGAGAGCAGCAATTAGTCTACATTTCTTCTTTTCTTCTCTTTTTTAAAGGAAAGGTACAGGCAGGAATGAAGGTGAGCAGGCAGGCAGGCGGGAAGAGCGAAAGGAAAAAGCACTTTATTTTCTTTAGTTGTTTCTCTGGCTCTGGGCTGAGAACCCTGGTCCTTGGGATGTATGTGGACTGCACTGACTAGAGGCTGCAGAATTAATCACTATGCCACTAGGGCGTTCTTCAGTCCACATTTCTAGACATCAGCATGGGAGTAATATAACAACCATATTTAAACGTCCACCATGTGTTGTACTTTATTTTAATCACCTGTTACCTGTATAATGACACTATTTTGCATGGTGTATGTGGGGACAATGTCGGCAGTCAGGCAGGAAGAAAGAGGAAGAAGCAGCATTTTCTTTATTTTTATTTTAGCTTTCACCCTGGTTTTTTCTCCCCACACCCAGGACTCGGTCCAGGCCTATGTGGGCTGCTCTCCTTCAGAGATGATTGACCTCACTCTACCAGCGTGAGCCAAGATTTTTATCCTGAACTGAGGCACGGAAAAGGGATCTGCAGTGCTGGAAGACAAAGGAGGGGGTCACCAGTGGCTAGAAGATAGGTTTCTCAGATAGAGACAGATAAACTATCTTTTGGATTAAGACCTTCCCAAACGACATTCTTCTAGAGAGTAAGGACAATAGACCATTTCTGGATTAGGAGCAGGATGGAGGCCCAGGGAGTGGCAGACAGTTTCTTTGATTAAAGATGATTAAGGAAAGGGCTACAAGGTTAGAAGAACAGGAGCTTCTCCTTTGCCTCTAGGCCTATCCTTACTCTCCTTAACTTGTCATGTCAGAGTTGGGCACCCACAAATATTAATTAATTCCTTTTTTTCTTTCTTTTCTTTTTTTTTTTTTTTTTTTTTTTTTTTTAAGGAAAGGTGCAGACAGGCATGAAGGCAAGTAGGCAGGCAGGCAGGAAGAGAGAGGAAGAAGAAGTATCTTTATTTTATTTATATTTAGTTGTTCACACTGGTTGTCCCCACCACACCCTCAACCCCCCTCAAGCCTCCTGCTCCAGGCCTGCGACTGGAACCCAGGGGTATGTGGCTTGCTTCTTACGAGGGCATTGACCTAACTGCTGCTCCACCAGGGTGCGCCCACAGTGACTATTTCTGAGAGGCTTGGGGTGTTCTGTGTTAGTCTGTTTATCTACCTGATGTTACTCATATTACTTCTATTTTCTATTTCTAAATCAAAGTGTGACCCTAGTTAGAGGTAAATAATTGCTATAGAAGACATTGTTGGCACCAATGTGAATATTCCCTTAGCACTACAGAACTGTACACTTGCAAATGGTGAAGATGATTAATTTAGTGTTAAAATGATTCAAGATAAAGTGAGAGTGGGTAGTACAAATATGGCCAATGTTAACTCTGGGTAGAAGAGGGCACAGGTTGTCTTTATATTTTTCTTGCAACTCTTTTGTAAATTTGAATTTCTTTACAGAATACATTTTGAAAAGGTTTACAAAAGTTACATGATGTCTGTTTCCACCTGGCCCCAGGGAGATTTTCTATTTTAGTGAAGATATTTTTTGAGGACACACTCTGGGAGAGGTGCTGGGTATTTGCATGCATTTTCTCCCTTAATCCTCTCAGTAACCCCACCAGGAGGTAGAGCACTTCTTGTTTTTTTCTGGGAGGGAGGGGACTGGGGCTGGGAGAGGAAAGGTGCTGGCCCAAGTCACTTGCTGGCTGGGGGCAGCACAGAGATTGGAACCTCTTAAATGTTCTCTAAGTATCACCCTGAAACGGCCTATTAGACTTTTATTCTTTGTGTTGTTATTTATTCATTCATTTGTTTATTTATTTAGGAGCCAGGAAGAAGAAGCATTTATCTGTTCATTTTAGTTCTTCCCAACCCCAACCACCATCATTGACCAAGAGCTTGGGTCCCTGAGCTGTATGTGGACTGCACCCCAGGTATAGGCTTAACCCCTAAGCCACCAGGGTGTGCTTATCCTTTTTTTTGCAAACCATGGATACACAAACACACACACATATACATATCTCCCCTTTATGCTATTTAGCATCTTCCTTTTTCACTGAGCGGTAATATTGCAGTTTTCTCCATATCAGCTCTTATAGACTTGCTAATTCTTTTGCACAGCAGTATAGCATATATATATGTATATATCTCATTGCATGGATGAATCCTCTCTGCTTTAACTGGGCCCCTATTCATGATCACTTAGGGTTTGCTTCTGAGCACTTATGCTGTTCACAATACAAACTATGCTAGAAAAGAAAAACATTTCTAGGTAAATAGACACCTGTGCAAACAGATATCTTATGAATACAGCGGCTACACTTCAGAGTAGCATTGTTGGGTCCATGTGTTGTCAACTTTTCCTCTAGGTAGGAGTTGCCAAATTGCTAAGAAGATTCCAAGCCATCCCTAAGAGATGTGTGTGTCTGTTCCTACAACGCGTCTTTGCTGAACTGCTGTGCCACCGGGAGTGTGCTGTTTGCTGGACTAGAGCAGCCAACTGGACAAAAGCAGTCTCGACTAGGATGTACAGGGTAAGAGGAAATGAGTCACTTAAAATAGGATGAAAAAAAGAAACACAGTAAATCAGACCAGGCAAGATGTAGACACCCACACGTGGGACAGTGGAGAGATTTTTGATTTAGTTTTAAATGGATTCTGAACTTGCAGGCAAGTAGGAGAGGAGTCGATTCCACTTTTAGTTGTTATTTGCTTTTAATCCTCATTCGTGGAAATTAATGTAAATGATTACATTATTAGACTTTTGTTGGACTTTAATTGCAACGCAAGTCTATTGGAATTCTCTGATTTTGTAAAGGATGTGGCAATACAGTTGCTTGGTTTCAAAAATCTCCCGCCAGATCTCAAGATTTTTCCTTGAGATCGATGTTAGAAGTGGAATTTTTGGGGGAAGTTTAGGATTCTTGCTGCTGAGCTTTAGTAGGCATTTAAAACGATCCTCTCTAGAAATTTGCTTTTTAAAGGGCCCTTTGGCAGTTCCTAGTTTTGAGGGTGGAGGTGGTAATGTCTGGGTTTTTAGGGAATCCACCTCTTATTTTAAATTCATGGGAGGAATCTCTTTGCCTGAGAAAATGAGGCCTGGGACCTCTATTGTCAGCTTTGTTTTTCTCCTTGGAATCCATTATAAAGTGAATGCTGCCCTGGGCCCCCTGCAGGCCTGCAATGCAAGTCCCTGCGGGGTGCAGAAACTCAGCGGGCCGGTGACCTTGAAGGAGTTACCTGGAGAACTCTCCCTTCTAGGCAATTTTTGTGATCTTAAAGATGTGGGAGCCCATTCACTCGTTCATTCACTGTGCCATCAGAGTATTCATCTATTTCAAAGGACAGGTGCAGGCAGGAATGAAGGCGAGCAGGCAGGCAGGCTAGAAGAGAGAGGGGAAGACGCACCTCATTTATTTTTATTTAGTTGTTCATCTTGGTTGTTCCCTCCTGGGTCCCTGGGTTATATGTGGACTATGCCTGGCACTAGGCTGCCGTGGTGCACCCAGCAGATAGTCATTGAGCACTTACTGTGTGCCAGGCCCTGTGCTAGGTGCAGGGACAGAGCAGTGAACAAGACAGACTGCTGGGAACACTTTGGTGGAGTAGCAATTGGGTCAGTCCACATACTTCCCAAAGACCTGGGTTTATGTATCTGGGCCTGCAGGTGGTGGTGAGGAGTTGGGGTGGGAGGTGGGGGGAGGGGGATGGCAGCAACTAAATAAAATTAATAAAAGTGCTTCTTCCTCCTCTCTCCTGCCTGCTTGCCTTTGTTCCTGCCTGCATCTTTCCTTAAAAAAAAAAAAAAGACCCACTACAGATCCACCCCATGCTGCTTACAACTTGAAGGCTCATTTAAAGACATGACAAAAGAAGAATATGCTAGGAAGAAGGGTGGGGGTTCAAGAGCAGTTTCAACAAAGGAGTAATGGCCTCTGGTGGGGAAAAGTCAGGTAGGAGTGGACCTGAAAGATAAATGATAAATGGTTGCGGACTGAGTCATCCAACTCTGGCAGGCCCTGGACATCTGAACATGAAGATCTAGGGAGACTCCCTGAGGTCTGGGGCAGATTACCCCAACCCTCTCCCACTACTCCTCAGGTCAGCATAACTCAGTAATCATTTTCAAAGCCCAGCCCGCAGGCAGGGTTATCTGCATGCTGTGAATGGACTTCCTGAAGGTTGGAGGGCAAGGGCCCTGCCCAGAGGAGATAAAGACAGGTCTGGACCAGTGGGACCTTCTGTCCCGTATGCATTTATCCCAAAAATAAAGGAGTGGGCAGAATTCAGATCAAGAGCAAATCCCAGAAGTAGAAACCTGCCTTTTTAATCCCTCAACAGCTACGACATTTGTTATTATTACTATATAAAAGTCACGGTATTAAGCATTTTCCACCTTTCCACATGACTTCTTATTTAACTCTCAAAGATTTCTGAAGTAGGTACTAGTAAGGTGATCTACCCAAGGTCACATAGATGTCAGAAGCCAGTGTCATCAATCATAGGACCACTTTACCTTCAGTATCTGGGACATATTCTATAATCTGCTTTTCTATGTCCTAACTTTTCTTTTCTTTTAATTTAGTTGTTCACATGGGTTGTTTTCCCCTTGGACCTGGGACTTGAACCCAGGGTATGTGGCCTACACTCCCACAGAGGCGACTGACCCAAGGGCTACTCCGCCAGGATACTTCTAACTTTTCACAATAACAATGAAGAAAATTAGGAGCCCTTTGTGAAGGGAGGAATCTGAGCCTCACTGCTCAGATGAGGGTAGTCCCAAGCCCATGTTCCCTGACTTACCAACAAATATTTATTTAGCATCTTCTGTGAGCTAGGCCCTGTTCTAGATGCACAGTGAACAAAATGTAATAGTGGTCAAAACAGATAAACGAGTGGTCCCTCAGGAAGTTTACATCTTATTCAGGTAAAGGAGACAAAAATAAGTCAGTAATTAACAGCACACTGGATGATGAGAAATGGAAGGCAGACGGGGAGTGCTAAAGGAAGAAGATGGCTGTCTGCTATTTTAATAGTGAGATGAGGGAAGACATCTCTCATACAGTGACATTTGAGAGAAGACCTAAAGGAGGTGAAGAAGTAAGCTGTGCAGATGTCTAAGGGGGAAATTCCAGGCAGAGGGGAAAACAACTGCAAAGGCCCTGGGGTTGGAATGTGCTTGGCCTGTTTCAGGAAGAGCAAAGCAGCCAGTGTGGTCAGAGCCGAGGGAGATGGTGAAGTCTGCGAGGGGTTGGGTCACAGGGCCTTGTAGGTCATTGGAAGGACTTTTTCTTTTGCTCTGAGTGAGATGGGCTTTGCATGGGTTGGAGGGTGGTCTGACTTAAGGGTTGCAAAGACCCCTCTGACTGTATTGGAAACAGGCTGGACGCCAAGACCCCAGTGCAGAGATTAGTGGAGTGAGCAGGACAAAGAATGAAGACTGGCGATGTGATCTGGATGTGATTTGAAGGCAGAACTGTCAGATTTGCAAATGGATATGATGTGACCCCATTCTAGCCTCCAGACTGCGGTCTCAAACCCACCTTAACACCGTAGCCACCTGAGCCAGAGGCGTGCACCTCCCTGCCCCATTCCATGTTATACCATCTGCTTCATTTGGTTGTAGAGGAAGCAGGTGCCAGAGAGGGGAAGACACTCGTCCAAGGTTACTCAGCTGGTTAATGAGAGAAGGTGATCAGAAGACCAGGCTGCTGACCTCCTTCCCTTTCCCATTCCACCCCTCAAAATCTCCAAAAATAAAGGAAGGTCTGGGGATGCTTAGTTTGACTGAAGATGGGGGAAAAGATAATAAATGATGAATGAGGGTTACAAAGCAAAAACTCTGGGGTACTCGTGGTCCTTGTTCCTGGAAGCTCAACGCTTAAAGACATGTATGTATTCTAGAGAAGAAAGTGAATTGCTTGTTGGAGCTCAAAGGAAGAGTGGGACTCATCTGATCAGGGAGAAATACTTTTTGGTTTTGAAATGCAATTGGGATTTTTTTCAAATAAAAAATAAAGAAAAAAGATGTGTGTATGGGGGGAAGGGTTGTGTTTTCCCTCCAATGTTTAAAAAATATATAAAGCTCTAGAATAGTCAACCTATGATGAAAAAAATTAGAACACCAATTGTCTCTCTGTAAGAAGTGGGGCAGGGATTCCTCTGAAGGGACACAATGGAACTCTCTAGGCTGAGGGTGGTGGCCTGGATCTTGATAGGGATTTGGGTCACACAAGCATCTGTATGTGTATGTGCATGGATGTTCAGCAAATGTACACTTGAGATTAAGAGATTTGTGTATATCATTGTAAATTTTACCTTGAAAAACAAAACTCTAGTGACATGCATTTTTAAATATGTAAAGAGAAATGTATTGTTGTCTGAAATTTACTTTAAAATGCTTCCAAAAGTAAGATGGACAAAAGATAAATGGGTAGAAGTGTAAAATGTTTATAGTATCTGATTGTTGGATATGAGTATTCTCTGTTCTAATGTTGTCAAATGTTTGAATATGTTCATAATAAAATGTTGGGACATTATAAAATAAATTGCTACATAGCTATCTTAGACAATTTAACAATAACTCTTAAAAGCAGAAATGTATATGTCTACTCAGAAGGTATATAGAGGAATACTCTTTGTAGCTAGGATTGCAATGGGAAAAATTGTAAATAAACCAATTGTATATTAACAGGATAAGTTATTTTTTTTAATTTTAATTTAATTAATTTTTTTAAAGGAAAGGTGTAGGCAGGAATGAAGGGGAGTAGCAGGCAGGCAGGAAGAGAGAGGAAGAAAAAGCATTTTATTTTACAGTGTTGTTCATCCTGGTTCTTCTCCTCCACCTGGGACAGAAACTGGGGTCCTTGGGATGTATGTTGGCTGTGCCAGGCAGAGATGATGGACTTACCTGCTAGGCCACCAGGACATGCTTCACAGGAAAAATTATTAAATAAATTGCAGTTCATTCATACTATAGAATTTTGCGAAGCGGTTTCCAGTGAATGACAAAGAGCCATCCATACTGACACGGACACCTTGTTCACAGGGGCTGGCCGAGGAAAGGATGAAATGCTATACACAGAGAACCTAACATGGCCATGACCCTTCCTCCAGGACTTTGGTTTTTACCCTGAGAGCAACCTGTATAAAAGCCCAAGGCAGAGGACTGAGGGCAATGGAGTAGGGAGACTAATGCTTTATAATACAAGAGATCCTTTGAACATCCTCTGGGAGTAGCAGACAGGAGCTTCAGGTGGGAACCTTGAACTTGGAAGGCAGACTGGGAAAGGACAGAGGACTTGGCACGCCCTGGTGGACTAGTGGTTAGGCAATCGTCTCGAAAGGAGAACGGGCCACATTACCCTGGGTTTGAGTCTTAAGCCTGGGGAAAACAACCAGTGTGAAGAACTAAATACATTTTAAAAATTAAAAAAGTAAATGACACCTCATCCTGATCATCATCAAGTCTGGAAGAGCCCTGAGTCATTTCTAAAGAGTAAGGCCTGTTATCTGTTGTAAGTCTCAGAGTGGAGAAAGCAGTGTTTGAAGACCAGGGCCCAAGTGAAAAACCACAAAAATGAATCACAGACTATTCTGTGGGAGTCTCTACTTACATAGTCAGTCTATGGGGTGTATCTCAGGGCAACAGATATTATGACTGTTTCCTTAATTTTGTTTTTTAACCCTTTTAACCCTTGATTGGGTAACTTCAGTGGGGCAAATTTGGAATAATATTATTACCACTGCTGCTAATAACAACAATAAATGAAAATGTATTCATTTGCTGTCTGCAGAAATGGGCATAAAATGTGATTTGGGGAGATGGAGACTATTGCAGAATGAGGAAAGGGCTCTCTTAGCTTCTATCACTTACTCCTGTGTCAGACACGGTACAAGATGCTTTACTCATCTGGTCACATTGCTAGTCTGTCTGCTGAAAACAATCCAATGACTCAATTTCTTAAGGTTTGTATGGTCTGTCCTCCCTAGTTTCCCTCTCCAGCCCCAGCCACACGGGCCAGCCCTCAGCGCCTTGTGTGAACTGTACCACAGGACCTGCAGGTGTTGTTCCCACTCCCCAGAGCACTGTCCTGCCCTGGCCAGCTTCACTGTGACTCTTCAGATCTCTGCTTGACCATCCCTTTCTCAGGTCTTGAGCCCTCATCAATCCTTCCTCTTATTCTACTCTGTTATTCTCTTCTTGGTATTGAACACAGCTGTAATCTCATGGCCGGCCATGAAACACAGGTGATTAAAGCCTGCTTCCCTCTCTCAGCTGTAAGCTCCTGGAAGGCAGGGCCAGGACTGTTTTTGATTTCCATGTTCTCCCCAGCCTATAACACAGTGCCGGGCAGGTAGTTCCATCATTTCAATGACCATGCACTCCACTCAGCCACCAACGTGTCCTTTTTAGTGATAGCAACAAAGAAAGCACATCCGTGGAGGGAAGGGTGAGTGGGATTCTATGACAGGAGGAAGGGGACTCTACTTTATCTTCTGATTTCTATGTCCACCCTAGGGCACCTCTCTTTTTGTGTAGAGGGCAAAGAAGAGGAGATGGGAGATGCCTGGAGCAAGGCCCCAGGAGAGTTTCCCTTGCTTGGAAGATGGGAGCAGATCTGTCTCCCCAGGCAAAGGAGAGTCAGTATGACTATGCGCTGAGCAAAGAGCTCTAGGACTTACAGAACCTTACGATCCATTCTCCTATTGGCCAGCGACTTGCTGTGTGACCTTGGACAAGTGACAACTCCTTTCTGAACCTCAGTGCAGGATGCATACTCAGTGATAAGAATACTAACAATAGTGGTTATACCCTGGTGGCGTAGGGGTTGGGCACAGTCCACTTGCATTCCAGGGTCTCCCATCCTGGTCCTGGGGCTGGTGAGAACTACTAAGATGAACACTAAATTAAAAATAAATAAAGTACTTCTTGGCCTGCCCTTGTCAGCTAGGGGCTAGTTAGGTCAGTGGCCTCTGAAGGACACAGGTCACATCCCCCTGGGTTCAAATCCCAGGCTAGGGAGAAAACAACTAGTGTGAACAACTAAATAAAAATAAAATACATGTTTTTTCCTCTTCTCTTTTCTTGCCTGCCTACTCACCTTCATTCCAGCCTCCACCTTTCCTTAAAAAAAAAAAAAAAAAAAAAAAGGAATACTAACAACAGCTAATACTCACTGAGCACTAACCAAGTGTCAGCACCATTTAAGCCTTTTCTAGGGCAGCAAATTGGTTAAGACCGACCACAGCTTGATATTTAATCCCAGTTCTTGGCATACTTCCTGGCAATATGACTTTGGACAATTACTCCACCTCTAAGGGTCTCAGTTTCCCCATATGTAAAAGAAGATAGCATTCCTTGCTTCATAAACCTGCTGTGTAAATACATAATATGTATAAAATGCTCAGCCCAGTGTCTGGCGTTTGGTATTTTTTTTCTCCATAGCTAACACGTTTTTTTAATGATAACTAAAAAATAATGCCTGTCCAGACTCTACTTCTCTAGCCACATAAATTCAAAGCATATATTTCAATGATCCCTTCTGGGGTTTAAAAAACGCAGAAAAGACATACATCCCAGGTCTTAAATCTGGGGGGAGCGGGGGGGGGGGCGGAATCTGGGGGGAACCAACATTAAAATTAAATAAAAGTAAATAAATTGCTTCTTTCCCTCTCTTCCCACCTGTACCTTTCTTAAAAAAGAAAACAAACAAACAAAACCAAAACCAAAAAGAAGTGCAAACCTGTGACTTGGGCAGATCAGGCAGCTAAGGTGCAGGCCACATAAAATGCATGGACCAACCCACCCTGGTGGAATAGTGGTTAGCTGGTCCCTGGTTAAGCAAAATTCAGGTACAACCCAAGGACCTGGGTTTGGGGATTTTGTCCTGGGGTCAGGGCGAACAACCAAGATGAACTTAGTAAAAATAAAATGCTTCTTCCTCTTCTCTCTTGCTTCCTGCCTGCTTGCCTACATTCTTGCCTGCACTTTTCCTTTAAAAAAACAAAACAAACTAAAAAGCCCAACGGACCTGGCCTCAAGACTTGGGACCAGAGTTTAAAAAATAATAATAATTGAAAAAAAAAAAAGTAGATAAACTGACTTAAAAAAAATTGCAGAAAAGAACTCCCTCCCTGAGTCAACTGGGGCAGAAAGAGGTCTGGGGGTTCCCATTGAAAACGAAAAGTGAGGAACCCACTTTGCAAATGAACGTGGCCCCTAAGGACACTGCAATTAAGACTGAATACTTTACAAAGCGGTTCTTTCACATACCTGGGCAGTCCCGCAGTCAGTCCCGGAAGTAGGCATTACTATTATTATTATAATTCCGATTAGACAGGGGGGGTCGACTGGGGCTCAAACTCCTTAGCATAGCACTCAGGGCATGGGGGCGGGGGTCCTCACAGAGAGTGGGGGTAGAGCTGGAGTCTCAGCTCTGCCACCCACCAGCTGTGCCTCTCGGGACAGCTGCCTCACCCTGCAGATCCTCTGTTTCCCAGACTGTAAGCAGGGCTTGAGGTGCTCACTGCGGGTAGACCCAGAGGTGACCTGAGCTTGCCTTAGCAGCTGGGCGTCCTCGCACAGGGCGTTTGAGGAGGCAGGGAGAGCGCTTATCGCCACACTTAGCAAGAGTCAGGGCAGAAAGTAGTGCGGCATGTATTCCTCATTAATAACAATAGACCTCTTTTTATTAACAAGCACTTTTACTTTTACTGTGTTTTCTCTGTGCTAGGCACGGTTGAAAATGCCTTACATGTATTAACTCACATAATTCTCACAAAAACCTCTGTGAAGTAGGTACTAGTAGTACCTCCATTTTACAGATGAAGAACTGGAGGCACAGAGATAAAGTTATTTGCCCATAAAAATACCTGCCAGGCATGTCCTGATGGAACGGAGCAGTGGTTAGGTCAGTCGCTTCCAAAGGACGCAGGCCACATACCCCTGGGTTTGAGTCCTGGGCTCAGGGGAACAACCAATGTGAACAACTAAATGAAAAGTAAAGTGCTGCTTCCTCCTCTCTTCCTGCCTGCCTATTGTTTTCATTCCTATCGGCACCTCTCCTTAAAAAATAAAAATAAAAATACCTACCTTACATTAAATGTCTATTCTACATGAGACACTTCTAAGTACTTTGCAAGTTTTATTAAAAACCTATAGCTTCTCCAAGTGCTGAAAAGGTGATGGTATAATTCAACATCGATATCAAATGTGACCACCACAGAGATGTAAGTCCATCAGTGTGTTGATTTATTAGCACGAGTGCATCAAGGATGTCTATGCATATGTGTATGTATGCATGTATGTGGACATGTCTCTCTCTGTATACACGTATATGCAGTTTTTTTAATCCCCAGTCCTGGATCTGCAGGCTTTACATGGCTTGCACTTTAGTCACTTTACCCTCCTGAGCTGTCAGGGTACATCTGTAACAGGAAGAAGCCAGGAAGAAGAGGAAGAAGCATTCTATTTAATTAATTTTCACATAGTTGTTTCCCTGGGCCCTGGATCCTGAACTGGGGAATCTTAGGATGTATGTGGACTATGCCAGTTGGCCTAAACCGGCCAGCTACCAGGGCGTATCAGTAAAATTCTCATGGGCTGTGACACCCATATACAATCTAGAAACAAAAAGTCTTTCTAACCTTCATGTTTTCCATTGTGTGTGTGTGTGTGTGTGTGTGTGTGTGTGTGTGTGTATGTGTGTGTGATAACATCTAAATGTTTTTAAAAATATGACAAGGCAAAACCTTCCATAAAAATATTTCTCTGGGGCCAGAGCCTTGTCTGCTCAGCTGGGTACCCAGCACTAATGTTTCACTGAAGGCTCTTCAGCAGTCCCAGTAGCAATCCTGCCAAGTATTCTTTTTCTACGGCTGAGGAAACTGAGGTCCAGAGAGACTAAGTAAGTGATTAATCAGATTCCTGTGAACTTGGATGTGGGATTCAAACCACAGTTTCTGAGGAAAGTTTCCCTCGAGGACACCAGTCCAGCACCCCAGAGTGTGGCTCGGCACCTGCATGGCCAAGGCAGACCTACCAAGCAGCCCTCCGAGTTCACATTCGGCAAGTCTTCCTCCTCCAGGTAAACAGAACACTCTTCTTCCAGGTGCTCCAGCTGAAACCCTCAGACCACCCTTGAAGCATCTTCCCTCTATGTTCTAGATCCGTTGGCACCACTCAGCTCGATTTCTATAATCTATGCCCAATGCAGCCACTTCTCTCAAGCCCCTCCTTTTCCACATAGTCCAGGCCACCATCCTCACTCTTCTGGAACAGGAACTAGTCTCCATCTCCCCACATGGGTCTGTTTTAAACATCTGAATCAGATCATGGCTTAAATGGAGAAATACAAAGTCTTCACCACGGTTAACTAGGGCTCATAGACTTGACCCCTGTTATTTCTTTCCTCTTCTTTTTCCCTTTGCTCTGGCTTCACTGGCTTCCTGACTGTCCCTCCCAGTATCCAGGCTGGCTCCTGGCCTAGGTCTTCCTCCTTTGTATCACTTTGTATCACTCGTTGCTCGTTGTCTCCAGCATTTATCATTGTCTTTAGCATTTATCCATACCTGACATCTCTTATTTGTTTAGATGTGTTTATTGGTTGATGCTTCCAACTAGCTTTGACCCTTCCTGTCTGAACCCTAAGTCAGGTGCTCAGTCAAGGTCAGGCTGCAGGACTAACTCCTTTGCACAAGTCCTTCTCTTTACAAGTCTCAGTCTCTTGATCTAAAATGGGGCCCTACTTCTCCCTGCCCTGACTCCTCATGGAGTGGCTGCGCCACTCAAATAAGGTAGTGCTATGACCAGTGACCTTTGAATGCTAGAAAGTTCTGTGCCCTGGAGAGACATGCTGTTCTTCTCTCCTGGCTTCTCCTCATGTTCACCCTCCTATCCAAAGGACTGAGACCACTTGCTCACTCAAATTTCTGTTATTTTCTTCCTGGGTTTAAGTGGCCTGCCGCCTCCAGAAATATCTGCCATAACCCAGAAAGCCCATCCCTATGGCATCTTAACTAGTCCTCCCAGGCATTCCTGGTGGTGGCACAGACAGCCTTCATCAGGTAGGTTCTGGTTTATGGATCAGAAGACAGCGGTCCTCCCTGTGGGCCCACCAACTCATGTTTTCTTTCCTGTAAAGTCATACTCCAGACACTGGTGACAAGGCACAATCTCTTTTGAGAGAACAGCTGCTCCAACCGACTGGTGCCCAATTTTAGATGTCTGTGCCAGAGGCCAAGGTATCGCTACTGCTTCACATGAGACCCTCCTAGTTGTTGGACATGGTGCTGAGTCCACTCACTTATCTCATCCTGGGAAACCTCGAAAGAAGATCCCATATATTTATAAACGTTTAAAACTAACAGGGAATTTGCCATTTAGTTATTTGCAAACACCTAGTAAGCGACGGAGACAGCTGTGATTTTACCAAAAGAGTCTGTGCCCAGGCAACAGGAAAACTTTCATTCACTCAGTAAATTTATAAGGGATTCCTCCTCTAAATACAGCTTGGAACCGGAGAAATAAAAGTAGCTTCTGCCTTCCTGGAGCAAAATTTATATTGTGTGCATTACAAGGAAAAAATAAGGATACACAAGGAAATGTGGAAAACAATTTAAAATAACTCTGAAATGCTGCAAAGAGAACGGTACAGGAGCGATGGCTAGGGGAGGCTGTTTAGGTGTGGTAGTCAGGGAAATCCCCCGCAGAAGGTGAACTTTTGGGGGAGACATTAATGTAAGGTGGCCATTCAGAGATCTGGGGAAAGAAGGCCCAGGAACAAGGTTGATGTGTCTGAGAAACAGCAAAGGGGAGAGGTTGGTGTGAAGTGAGGGAGGGGACAGGGTAGGAGGCTCCTGAGAAGACAGGTAGGAGCCAGTTCACACAGGGCCATTGTCTCACCATTCATTCAACACATATTAACTAAGCAACTACTTTGTGCTCAGACTCTCACAGTCTAATGTGTGGACAGAAAATAAGTAGATAAACATATATATGTACATATGTGCATATACATGCATACATACATTTTTACCAGGTAGGTACTATGAATATTTGGTAGCGCTGCTTTACAGCACTCTGTACCCCTTTAAGGGAAGCGGGAGTTGAGACTTGTTAACAGAGTAGGGCTTCTTCACTGGGCCATCCCATCACGGTCTCAGAGAATCTAGGTGATCAGAACTAGATCACCTTCTCCCCTCTGCTCTCCCCTCAAGATGGCTGACCAAGGCCAAGCACGGTGGGAGGAAGGACCGCTCCGAGGGTGCATCGCCTAGCCTGGCAGTGGCACTGCGGCTGGAGGTGGCGGGGGGGATCAAGGGATGACTGCGGGGGGACTCGAGTTGGGGCGCTTCCTCCCGAGTCCCCTCGCACAGACCTGTGTGTGGCTGTGTTCGGGGCGGGGACCCCAGGAGGAGTCTCTAGGCTGGGGGGACGTCAGCGCACACCTCCTTAGGGCTGTGCACCGGGGTAGGTGATTTAACAGGCCCAGGGGGCAGAAGGCGGTGCCTGAGGAGGACAGGCGGAGTGGAGGCACCCGAGTGATTTCAAATTTCCCTCGTCCTGCCCCACCCCCGCGCCTGGGGCGGGCTCTGAGTGGCTGCGGCTGGGGCGCCCCCGGGCGGGGGCGGAGCGACTGCGGGGCCGGCATTACAAGGGGACTCGGCACCGCCCCCTCCCCACCCACTCCAGTTGCCCAGTTCGGCCGGCGCAGTTTCTCCGCTGCAGCCGCCCCCCGGCCTGCAGCAGCTGCCCTCGTGGCCGCGCCGAGCGCCCCCCGACGGACACCACCGGCCCACTGGCAGGCAGGCGAGCGGGCGGCCGCGCCCGGCCGGCAGCGCGGGGGTTAAGTGGCCCAAGTAAACGTAGCTCAGTGATCGGCGCCGGAGATTCGCGAGCCGAGCGCCCTGCACGGCCGCCCGCTCGCCTCCCACCAGCCTGTCGGGACCCGCGGCTCGATCCCGGAGCCGCGCCGGAGCCAGGCTCTCGGCAGGTGAGCGCCCGTGCCCCGCTGAGGTCCACCAGTCCGGGGGCTGGTGGGGGAGGGGACGGCGAAGGGGTCCCGGGGCTGCAAGAGTGGGGCTCCCCTCTCCTGTGGACCTTTTGGGGAGGCGGCTGGCATCCGGCTGGAGACCCGGCGTGGGGAGTGGAGAGCTCCCCGACTACTTGGGGAAAGCGGGCAAGAAGTATAAAGTGAGGGGTGGGCACAAAGTTTCCCAGCGGCACGAGTGGAAGGGAATGTACCTTTGCTGTATTCCCGAGACTCAGTAGTGTGGACCCTCTCCAGGGAGCGGCGGGGACCGCCTTCTTGGGGTCTCGAGTGTAGGGGAGGAAGTTTTCCTTTGGGGAAAAGTTGGGAATTTGGGGCGGGAAGGGATCTGGGGTGTGGATATCCTTACCTGGCCTTGGCTTGAGACGGAATTTTTCGGGGTTGGGGGAGGTGGAGGAACGACGACCTCCCAAGGAGGTGTCTGTCCGTTATGACTTGGACATGGGGGCTTCAGCCGGGGGACCGCGTTTTTGTTTTTTCCTCCTCCCAGGGACAGGAAAGTGCCTAGTGGGTGTGGGTTCCAGCGAACAGGTTGGGCCAGGGTGTGCGCGCGTGTCGGGGGGTCGTGTGTCAGAGCGGCGGACTCCCGGATCCTCCCTAGGTGAGTCTCCCCCTGCGAGGCGCAGCGGGGCTGCGGGACGTCGCGGGAGGGCGGTTCTCGGCAGTGTACACCTGGTCGGGGCGGAGCCGGCCCGGGGCGGTGCCTCCTGACCACGCTGCCTGTCCTGGGGGTTCACTTTCCATTTTACCTGTATTACAGGGTCAGGCAGGTCCCATTGCCCAAACTCATAAACAGAGGCCTCAATCTTTCACACCACCTCCTAGAAGACCGATTTCCTCTCTACCCGTGTAATTGTCGAGGGAGGTTGGGGGTTCGAGTCCCACTTCGCAGGGGAGAAAGTGGAAGGCGGGAAAGGCCGCGGGCGGACTTAGCTGCTCTTGAACCCAGGTTTGCAGGAACTCCGGGTTCAACCTGTTCCCTTCTCATCCTCCGGACTGAGGTTGAGTTCTGTGCATCCACCGCGCCCCCCTCCCCACCACAGCCCCTACTCTTAAGTTGACAAGTGAGTGAATTAAAGAGAATTAAGTACTATATGGACGTTAGAACCGCCTCCAAATTTCTGGATACTTTGGGTTTTGGCGCATAACTGGCAATGGTTTTGGGGAGGCAGATCCCTGCTGCGTCCGCCACCTAGAGGGCCGAGGACCGCGACCTGCCTCTGCCTTGCACCAGGCCTGCTGCAGCAGCCAGGGGGCTCCCGGGTGAAGATTATTTTTCTAGGGTTGAGATGAGGCTACCTGTCTTGCAGGCTGTTATACAGTAATCCTGCACTACAAGATTTCACTGCTGTCCTGCTTATCCAGCTCGTGATTGTGGTGGGGGGGACACACGGGGCTTTGGGGTGCCCTCTACCTTATTAAGTCTGTGAAACAGGAATAATCCTAGTGCCCTCAGGGTCAGTAATGGTGAAACCAGTTTTATGTGTGATTTAGCCTCTTAAATCTCCATGTTCCTTGGACGTCTGAGTCTGACGGGCATAACCCCTGCCTCATTGGGCTTGGGTAAGGGAGTAATGGGCTAGCTCTTGGCGCAGGGTCAGCAGGTCGTAAATGTTGATTTCTGTATTAACCAATAGGCTCTCTGTTACTGGGTGACCATTAAGAATTTGGGATAAAGAAGACGTCTCTTCTGACCCATCCTTTTCTGCCTTCCTTTTTACCTAGGTGTACTCCATTGGTCTGTTATGAAAGCTTTTCCAAATCATTGTCTTCCACTTGGGAGTTGGCAGGAAGGGGAACACCTTTGTTCCCTTTCGAAAGGAGCCATGATTTTGTTTTATGGGTTGGGACCGTTTTTTATATTCCTGCCCGCCAAACTTGGGGCCTACCTTGAAGGTGTAATTGCAGAGCGAGGTAAGATCCTTTACCTTTCTCTGTTGGGTGGAGAGAATTGAGACAAAGGGGCCAGGGCTGGGACTGGCGGCATCCTGTTCCTTAAAGCCAGAGGCATAACCTACCCCACTCAAGGTTGGAAGGAGGAGGGGAAGAGAGTGAGAGCTGTAGGGGGCGAAGGGGAGGAGCAAGGGAGGTGGAGTTAGATGGAAGCTGCTATCCCTCCTTCCCTTCCTCCATCCCTGTGGGCCCCTGACCCAGAGGTGTCTTGTCACCCCTCATTAGTACAGCCCCAGGGTTCAGGCTAGTTTTTCTTCCAGGAAAACTTACCTTGGGATTCCTTTGTCTCAGAGCAGCTCCCGTGCCAGCTGTCCCGCCCCCACGCTCAGAGAATTAACATTTTCACCTGAAATAGTACTTGCTAATCTAACACTGGGTCCTATACCATGGCAAACACACCCATCCCCCATCCAGGATGGGCAGGAGACATTGACTCTGGCACAGTCTTGCGATTTTTTTTTTTTTTTTTTTTTTTTTTTCAAATACTTAGAAGTGCAGAGTCTTTTTGTTTGCAGATCACTTTCCTTGGCAAAGCAATGAGCCAACTTATCTCCCTTTGTGGGGTGGATCTTATCACTGTCCCAGCTTTGCAGCTGATGGAACAAGGCTCTTGAGAGTTCCAAGTCACTCCTACACCTTGGAGGATGGCACTTTTCAGGAAACTTTCTCCCTCCAGAAGGGAGAAAGGTCAGTGCAAGTGTTCATGTGTGTCTGACTGGAGGAAGTGAGTGCTTGGTAAAAGCAGAGGGCCCTCACACAGGGCTGCTGTTACCTTTCTGGAGATTGTTATTCCCACCTGTGAAATAGGTACCTATATGATCTACCCTAGTAACTTGGTAGGGAAGGCTAAGTGGAATCTAGGAGAATTTTAACTTAGGTTAGTTGTTCCTTCACAAAATTAGGCAGAGGCCCTAGATTTTATAAAAAGCCAGCTATCTGTTGAGTCATACTATCCATCTGAGACAATAGACTAAAGGGGTGTGGGCTTTGAAATCAAATCTGAATGTAAATTCCTATTCACTCCATTTATAAGTCTCAGTTGCTCTACCTGCAAAATAGAGGGAGGGAGGGGGATGCATTGTTAACCAATTCCAGGGGAAGTTGAAGTTTAAACCAGTGAAATTGCTATAGATTAAAAACATGTTGAGGATTCAATAAACATTGCTAGTCAAATATTGTCAAGTGGTTATTTATGAGAGAAATACAGTCCCAGTTAGTGTTCCTGTATTTCCTATGAAATAAGCAGAAAAATAAATAAAAAAGACCTGTTTTGTGTAGGGATTTGGGATATTTAAAAAATATTCCCTGTGTTCAATATGAATGCATAAATTTACTTTCTTTAAATTACCTTTCTTCAGGTGCCAAGACCCTTAAGGTAATCAAAATTTTGATTTAATTTCATTTTGGTCATTTGCTAAAAGTGAGAAAAGTGGACAGACTCATTTCTAAGTGAATGGACTTGATCCCTCCCAAGGGATGTATTGAGTGGTGAGGAATGGTAGCTCAATCAATGAAGCCCTTAGAGGACATTGCTGTCACATTTGGGTGACACCTTCCCAAGCTGACAGGACAGTTTTTGGGGAACAGTGGGAAGAGATTCTCTGGGCTCTGCAATCAGTTGTTTCTCTCTTCTCACCAGCTTGTCTGAACAAACTTTCCAGTTCTCTTGCTCCACAGAGGTTTTCATTAATTTAAATAGTGTGGTTTATGGCCTCTCCCTAGGCAAATCCTGCCTCCCCCAAATGTGTTTTTAGTTTGGTGGCTTGGGGCTCAAACTTAGATTTTCCAGAAAGTAGTCTTTTTTTTAAAAAAAAAAGGAAAGGTGCAGGTAGGAATGAAGATGAGGAGGCAGGCAGACAGGCGGATAGGAGGAAGAAGCATTTTAATTATTTTGTTTATCTTGATTGTTTCCCCAGGACCAGGACCAGAACCCTTGTCCTTGGGTGTATGTAGACTGCCCACTGGAGGCTGCAGACTCAATTGCTCTTCCACTAGGGTGCGCCCTGAGCAGCTTTTGTTTCCAGTTGATTTGCTTTCTGTTGCAAGTGTGCATGTTGGGCCGCAGCTGGCGTGGGACCCAGGCTTCCACTGGACCTCAGCTCCTGGAGAAAACACTGCCTTCTGAGTCAGTGCTCCCTGCAGGCCGAAGTCCTCGTTTTCCTCCAGACTGCAGTGTGACTGCAGGCACGCAGCAGCGGCAGCAACGGGACACAGGAGGAGTGAGGGACGCTAGCTCACCTGGGGCCTGTGAGAAATGGAGTGTTAACTAGGCTGGAGGCATGGGCAGGCAGGTGTCAGACAGGGATTTCCTGCTACAGAGGGGGCAGTGTACTACTGGATGATAGGATTTGGAAAGTCCTGAGCAAATGTGTGTAGAGTTGTGGATGAAATCTTGTCATCTTGAGCTTTTGTCAAAAGGGTATCTGTAGTGTAGGTTTGGGGGTGGACTGACCTGGTCTTATCAGCCATCTCTTCCAGCTTCCCTTACCACCTTCTTATCTTAACTGGCAGCCCCACAAGGACAGGGACTGTCTGGCCTTTCCCTGCCTTTGATTAAGTGCTAATTATACTTCCTTGGGCATAGCAGGGACTCATAAGCATTTCACTTTATTTTCATTTAGTTGTTCACACTGATTGTTAACTCCTTACATGGGACTCCAATCTTGGAGTATATGGCCTGGAGCTCCTTCGGAGGCAGTTGACATAACTGCTGTTCCACCAGGGTGCACTCACACCAAGGAACTCTTTATCTGAAGAATGGATGAGTAGTTTTTCCCAGTGTCCTGATCTGTCCTAGCATGGTATCTGTTCATGTAAGCACAGTATAAAGTAACTGCTGTATTATGTATGATACCACCCTAAGCTAAGGCCACTTAGCAAGAGGTGCAACTGCTTCTGGATTGAAATGTTGTTAAATTTCTGCAACACCCTTGATTCCACCTGGCTTGGACCCACAGAACTGGTAGGATACAGTGTTTTGGCTTAGATTGCTCTGGCAGTGTGCCCTGGTGGCTTAGTACACGGGGCACAGTTCACATACATCCCAAGGTCCCTGGTTGAAGACCACTCAGGGTTGGGAACAATGGGGTAGGGGGTTATCAACCAAGATAAACAACTAAATAAAAATCGAGTCCTTTTTCCTCTTCTCTCTTCCTGCCTGTCTGCACCTTTCCTTGAAAAACCTGGCAGACCTGTCAGTTCTGATACCTTTGTCTCAGCCTCTACCAGGTAATTTTGGCTAGTTTTTACAAAAGTGGTTTGTGAGATTAATGTTTTTTTTCCTTTGGCTCAATTATAGCCTGTAATTCCCTTATCTGCAGGCCTTTATTTTTTGCTGTGATTATAACTAGTTTTTTTCTGTTTTATTGAGCTATAACTGACAATATACCATTGTAGACATTTAAAATGAAAAAAAATGATTTTATATGATTATATGTTGCAAAATGATCACTGTTCAGTTAGCATCAACTCACTTCATTACAATTTTTTTCTTGTGATAAAAGCTTATTATTGGGGGCACCCTTGTGGCTCGGGCAGCTGAGACGCTGTTGTGTGAACCACATACATTCCAAGCACCCAGGTTCCAGACCCGGGGCTGAGGTGAAAAGCCAAAATGAACTAAAGTGGTTGCTTCCTTTTTTCCTTCCTTCCAAAAGTTCTTTTAAAAAAGCAAAACAAAAAACTACTTAAAATATATAGTACAGCATTATTAACTATGGTTGCCATGTTGTACATGGCACACCCAGAACGTAACCTTATAACTAAGTTTGTACACTTTGACTACTTTTACCTGTGTTACTTTGTATTTTGACTTAAAAAAATTAAAGCACAGGTCTTGAACCCAGATCCATGGCTTTTATATCCTGCAACTTCGTCACCTGAGTTACAGGGGCTTGTCAACTTTCAAAAATATAAATAATACACAGACTTATTTTCTAATTGTGGTGGATAATCTGAAAGCTCTTCCATGTTTAAAGAAGTAGGAATATTGTCTAGATTTATCTGTGTGCATAGCTAAGCTCCCTTGAAAAACCTAGGGGTTAGAAAGAGGGGTGTAGAAGTGAGAACATGAACTAAGGGTTATTGGAGACCATAATGAAGAAAAGTGATGAAACTTCAATAAGGTTGACGGGCTTTCCCTAGCAGGTATCAGGTATGAGCCCTGAGAGACTGCAGTGATGACAAGGGACAGATAGGGACATACTGGTCATCACGATGTCTGACTTTAAGAGGGAAACCTGAGATCCCCAGCTTCAGCATATACAGCTCACCTTGGGTTGACTACATTTAAATGGCAATTTCCAAAGAAAAATATTTCTTGGGCAGCGGTGTTTAAAAGTCTTGCTTCCTGATTGTAAAAGTGACATGGGCATAAGGGAGACACATCCTCTACAAGCTACATTCCTGAGAGACTTGATTTACTTTTGAGAACAAGTTCTGGAGGAACATGGCTTAATGCTTGTGCGAACATTAACAGATGGGATTATGTTGTTTTGAGGATTTATTTTGTCACTTCACCTGGTCTCATCTAACAGTCACTGCATTGTTTGCCTACCAGTGCTATTCCTCAGTATGACTGCATGTCATTTAGCCAGTCCTGTTGATGGTCACCCGCCGTGGGAAACAGGACAGCAAAGAGCATCCTTGTACATGTGTCTTGGTGAGAGATTTGGGCTGGGTTAGTTCCTAGCAATAGAATCTTGTATAGTAGCATCTGAACACTTTGCATTTTAGATCCCACTCCCAGATTTCCATCTTAAAGACTGAAATTAATGACCTCACTGCATTTAGATAGGTTGAGATTTAAAACACTGGCTGACACAGTGGTTGTGTAGCCTGTTGTGGGGCGGGGTAGAGATAGGATGTCTTTCCAGAATATTGACTTCCTTTCTAGCCTTAGCTCCTTGGAAGAGATTCTTCCAAGGGAGAGGATAGATGTCCTAGGAATGGATGAGAGACATTTCCCAGACTCAGGGTTTTTTATTTATTTATTTATTTTTATTTTAAGGAAAGGTACAGGCAGGAATGAAATGAGTAGGCAGGGAGAAAGGTGGAAGAAGCACTTTATTTTCATTTAGTTCACACTGGTTGTTCCTCCAGGACCAGGGACTGAAACCCCCTCAGGGCATGTGGCCTGGGTTGTTTTGAAGGCCATTGACCTAACCACTGCTCAATCAGGGGCTGCAGGAATTTTCAAAAATCTGGGAGGTGGGAATAGTTGCTCTTTTTCACCAAGTCTAAGCCCTGGGGGGCTGTGGGTAGGACAGGGATGCCCAAGTCCTCCCTCCCATTTATCCCTACCCCCGTGTTCACCCTCCTCCCTCCCTGCATTGTGAGTTTAATTAATGCAATTAACATTTACAATGTGCTGTGAAATAGCTCTGCTGCTGGTGCCAGGCTGGAGGAAATGAATGACATCATTTCTTAGCTTCATAACTGGGTCGAGGGGAAGTCCCTCAGCCTTCTCCCTGCATCTTAATTGGGGGTGCCACCCACCCTCTCTGCCGCATTGCATTTGGACACATCTGACCTGGTTCAGTGAGGACACCGGCACCCTGCACTAATGAGGGCAGGACCTTGCATGGAGAACCTTACAGGGGGGCCGCAGTGCACTGCTGTCCACTGCTGAATCACGTGCCTCTGGAAAGGGCCAGAGTTCACCCCACATCACAGAGTTAGACTGCTGCCTCCAGTGAAGGTAAACACTGGGCTGGCTTATTGTGTTCTTCAGCCATAAAGTTCCTGTGGCCCCTGTATGGATGATGCATTGTTCATAGCTTTGGTAATTGCTGTCTGCCTTGTCTTGGGCACAGCCGTTACAGGCATGTGCCCTGGACTGCCTGGGCATGAGTCTTGGCACTGCCACTCTGTTGGGTGATTTAATTAATTCATTGGAGCCTCTTGAGAGCAGATTGATAACAGGGCCTGCCTCAGGATGGGGTAGGGGTTAAGAGAGATGTTTGTGCTGTGTTTGGCTTACAGTAGGGGCATGAGAACTGTTAACCTGAGTGGAGTGACAAGGTACAATACTGCAGCTAGAAAGTCAGCCGCTGTGGTACATACTCCCTTTAGGAAGCTGCTACCTCCAGCTGCCTTCTAGTTCTTGAAGACGCTCACTCGAGAAAGCTAGTGTTTTGTGTTGCTGGAGGTTGGTGGGGGAGTGGGGGGTGGTACATTAACTGGAAATGCCAGTCTTGAGTCACCAGAAGCCAGACAGGTAGGTACCGTTGCACCTACCGTTGACTCACCAGTCAGTCTGTGGTGCTGCTTTCTTTATATTACCAAGAGCATGTAGTTAAATTTGTATATTATCTAACTTCCCTGGACTCAGTGAGAGCACAGATTGATCAAGTATAATGTTTGAACTCAGTGCCTCAGTTAACCTTTCTTTAAAGTGGGGATAATAGCAGTTCCACATTTAAGGATTAAATGAGTGGATACAGGGAAAAGCACAGAAGAACGGGAGGATTTGTAGATCTACATGTGGAGGGCCCAGTTGCTATTTTGTGGAGCAGAGTCTACAAGGAGCTGAGGGAACAGCGGTAGGTATCAGCACAGACAGCTAGAGCTGGGCTTGTGTGTAGAATGGAGGAGGAGGCTGGTAGAGGGGCAGAGAGGAACCTCCTGCCGTCATGGTGCAGGTTCCTGGAGGCTGCTGTGTGCTGTTAGTAAGGCAGCAGAGCTTGTTCAGGTCTTCACACACCCAGGGTGATAACTACAGAGAAGCTTTTTTAATGAATCACTTGTTTTCACCCGGTCACAGCATCTCTGGGCAAGCAAGTGACTGGTGACACTTAGAGCTGATCGGTGTCCTTCCCTGCTTCTCCCGCCAGTGCCCATGGGTCTGGCTCTCGGAGACAGCAGGCTTTCCTTAGTGTTGAGATCTGGCTTTGGGAAGGTACCATGCTGATGACTGGTCCATAGGCTGGCAGACAAGTTGGCACTGCTGAGGCCCTGGGGGAAGGCCTAGGTAGTTAATGATTATTCACACTGGGCTGTAGGCTCCACCAGGGCCCAACTGGAAGGGACACTTTGAACTGATTTCTTTTGAAATTTAGAAGCTTTCTGAGGGGAACCCTGGGCCCCATTTGAGGGAAGTCATGCTCCTCAGTTTTAACCTTTCACCTGTCGCCAGCACCTCAGAAGTCCTGTCTCCCCCTCCCCACCTCCAGCACACAAGAGCTCAGCAGGGACTCTGCTGGTGTCCACTCCTTGTAGAAGCCCAGCCTCCCACAACAGGCTGGGCTGCTTATTTAGTTCACTGGCTTAGCTTGAGGGGAAATACTGGAAATTAATAATTACTCTGAATCATGCTAGAGCAGTTTTTTTCTGGGATTCTGACTGCTTGACCTCACAGGAACTGGCCATAGGTCAGCCAGCCTGTTCTTCCGGGTCAGGACTTGGGGAGTTTAAGACCATGAGACCTGATCAGGATGGATCAGGTACTCCTACGTACTCTTCCAGAGAAAACAGACCAGGAACTCGAACCTGTGCCCCTGTGCACATAGGGTAGTTATACCTACGTTGGGTTGTACATCAATCAGTATGCCTTTCAAACCAGAACATGGCGTCTTAAGCTTGCTTATTAACCACCCAACATCTTGTGAATTCCGCAGGTCTAGGATGGTACCTGAGGTTGGTCCCTGAGCCGTATGGGGAATAGCAGAGGTGTCTAGTTGCCCTGTGCCCTTGTTTGAGAGATGGACAGGTAGGGAGGATAGACCCTGAGACACCCCCCACCCCAAGTCCCTTACAAACTGCAAATCCACCTAGGGGCACTGCAAGCCACTGCTGCAGACTGAGCCTGATAGCGCCCCCTAGTGGGGACGGCGCCAGCGTCACCACGCAGCCCATATCCCAGGAGCCCTAGATGTTTCTTCTAGAAGGTACCCTGGGAGGCTGGGAGTGTTATGCGCACCTCGTGGTGAGTCCTGGATGTGGGGCACAGGGCCAGGCAGGGGTCAGGGCATCCATGTGCTGGGGAAAGCTTTTCCCCAAGAGGGTTCCAGGTCAGGGAGGTGTGGCGCCAACTACTTTTGGTTTAGGAGCAGTTTAGCAGGAGCAATTTAGGAGAAAATTGAGACTGGAATCTAGGGCCCTCACCCGGTACCTGGGCTCTGTTTTTTGCCAACTGAAGTAGATCAAAACACAAAAGGCAGTGACTTGGAAATTTTTGCTTCAGCAGACCTTCGTGCTCTGGGTATTTAACCTGGTGTATATCTAACCTTGATCCCACTTCTTAGGAGTGATTTTTTTTTTGTCCTAGGAGACAACCCAGTGTGTCACTTTTTCTTTCCTATAAAAGTGGACCCTCAACCACGTTCAGAGGAGTAGATGAAAGAAAGTACAGGTTCTCGCATCTTTAACACATTGTGTCACTTTTCCTTTCCTATAAAAGTGGACCCTCAACCACATTCAGAGGAGAACATGAAAGAAAGTACAGGTTCTCGCATCTTTAACATATTGCAGACAGTGAACTAGCTCATGAGTCACACAGCCCTTGAACCCATCAGTGAAGACCTGTCCAGAGCTGCTTTTAGCTGACTTGCCTTGAGATGATGGACTTACCAGGAGGGGCAGCAGTGGGGAGACAGAGGCCCAGAGGTGTGGGTGAGGCTGGAGAATGCCCCTTGCTAACTGCCCCCTGTGCTTCCTCCATCCCTCCCCTTCTTGGGAACTTGGGACTCTCAGCCCCAGCTGGTGAGGGAGGAGGGGAGTGAGTGACAGGCCAGCAGACCAATGGGCCCTGGAGGATGGTGTGGGGCGGTGCTTGTGCTGCCATGGAGAGGAGAGAAGCTGTTCTGTGGGGGAGGAGGGGGCTGGTGGGAAGAGGACCTGGAGATTGAGGGGAAGGGAGAGAGCAAACAAAGGGGTCAGGAGGGAAAATAATGCACTGGCTTCCTGAGGCCCTGCAGAGGCTGGGCAGGGAGAGGGGGCCAGGGGCAGAGGGGACCAAGGCTGGCGGCAGACAGGCCGGGGCAGGCGGGTCCTAAATGGCATTGTTTGAAGTGGCCGGCTAATTGCACAGAGCAGCCTGAGCCTCAGACCTGGGCCCAGCCCCCTCCTCTGTCCTGGGTGCTGGCTTCTGAGCCTTCAGGCCGCCTGGCCACATGGAACCAAGTCCTGAGCCTCCGAGTTTGGTGAGGGGGGCAGTCTGTGGGGGACAGCTTGGGTGGGGTCCTGGGACAAGAGTCTAGCCATCATGGAGTGGGTCTCTCTTGGTCTGAGAAGACATAGTCATTGGGGAGGTTTGGGGGTGTGCTGCTCTCTCTTGCCCTTGCTTCCCTGCTACCCTACTCATTCTGACCCTCCTGCAGGAAACAATGAAGGGAGACACCAGACAACTCAACGGAGAGGAGGATGCCAGCGGGAGGGAAGACTCCATCATCACCAACGGGGCCTGCAGCGACCAGTCCTCTGACTCTAAGGACGCTCCCTCACCCCCAATCCTGGAGGCAATCAGCACCCCGGAGATCAGAGGTGGCCGGGCCTGTGGGGAGGAGGGGTGGGCAGTCACTGTAGTTCGCAGATGGGACATGAGCCCCTAGCAAGCTCCAGGCAGGTTTTGGGAGAGAGGAGCGCTTATCTGTGACAACCTCTAATCCCCAGCCCCTTGCCCCACAAAGGAAGGAGAGAGGATATAGACAGTCAAAGCCATTTCTCACCCCTGCCCTTGGACTCCCTGTTCTTTTCTCAGGATTCAGAGAAGGATGACCCCAGGCTGGTGATCCCTTGTACTTTATCAGTCATGATGAGGTGGTCACAACATACCTGGGGTCTTTATTTGATGACCCTTCTGTAATGGGACACCCTTCCCCTAGAAGCCAGAACTGATTGTGTGGGAAGAAAAGCCTTTGGGGGTCTGAAGCTGTGTCCTTTCCCATCCTCCTGACTCCTCTCTGCAGTTATCAGATGACCTGGATTCTCCCCAGTTTTTCTGTCCCAGGTCCTTTGGAACCGAACCCACTGTATATCCCATCCCGTTGAGAACTCTTTGAGAGCTGTGCTGTCTACTAGAATTTCCTGGGAGCCTGCAAGTGTTCTATTTCTGCATTGTTCACTGTAATAGCTAGCACATTGGAGCACTTGAAATGTGTTTTATGTGGCAGGCACTGAATTGTTCATTTAAGTGTAGCTAGTGGCTGCTGAATTGGGCAGCACAAATCTGCAGGAATTTACTGCCTTTGTCATTAGTACTTGAGTAGTATTTCGAGGGCTATTATGTGCCTGGCCCTGTGCCCTTTTGCCTGAGGAATACATTGAAGAGGTTGAGAATCAACCCCTGAGGATGCCAGTGGATTTGGGGGAAGAATTTTAAACTGGTGACTCCAGTCCTTTCCTCCCTAGGCCGAAGATCCAGCTCAAGGTTGTCCAAGAGGGAGGTCTCCAGCCTGCTAAGTTATACTCAGGTACTGTCTCTACTTTCCCCTTTTCAGTGTTTGGAATTTCCTTTATCTTTCATTAAGTGGGGACTCTGACCCACTTAAATTGGGGCCCATGAACCAGCTAGGTTCCAGGGATTTGAGCAACCTCCATCAGGAGGTCTTATATGCTAGGTTTGGTTTTTTTTCTCTTTCTTTTTTCTTTTAAAGGGAAGGTACAGACAGGAATGAAGGAGACTAGGCAGGCAGAAAGAGAAAGGAGTGCATCTTGGTTATTCCCCTGGGCCTGGGACACCCGCTTGTGTCCTTGGGATGTATGTGTTCTGTCCCAGCTGGAGGCGTGGACTTAACCACTAAGTTACCAGCGCATGCCTTCTGTATAGCTTTTGAATGTTTTTTCTTAATCTGGGCGATCCAAGTACATAGATAGATTTCAAATATAGCAAATGGTTATTTATGGAATGAGTCCAACTTGGTCATGGTATGTTTTGACTTTTATTTATTTTAGCCTCTTAATGAAGAGATATGATTTTACCATATACATGGGTTTTTTTTTTTAAAGAAAAGTGCAGGTAGGAATGAAGGTGAGTAGGCAGGCAGGTAGGAAGAGGGAGGCAGAAGCAACTTATTTTCATTTGGTCGTACATCTTGGTGGTTCTCCCCGGCCCAGGATGTGAACCTAGTTTTTCAGAATGTATGTGGCCTGTGCTTAAGCCGCCACAGACAGGTGATCAAACCACTACTCTGCCAGGGTGCCAGACATGTGTGTCTGATTTTGATATCAGGTTTATGTGACCTCAATTTTTTTTTTTTTTTAGGTTGGAAAGAACTTCCCTGTCTCATTTTAAGGTTTTCTTTTTCTTTTTTTTTTTTTTAAACAATCATGTAACATCTTTTAACACTCACTACGAAGTCAAGGTTTCTACTTGGTCAGTTTTTCTCAAGATTTTCTATCCTTTTTAAAAAATTCCCGACATTGCTTATGCCTTCTGTTTTCTAATAATTCATACTAAAGTTTTAATTTTGCTGCTTTCTTCAAAATGCCAGTGTCAGGCATTGGGGTTAAAGTTATGGACGAATAAACTTCCCCTCAGACAGCTTCTGCTGGACTGCTGGGCAAGCAGAGGGCATGCAAGGGATGAGGACCAGAAGCTGTGTGGAGAACTTGGACAGACAGATCAGATGCTCGTGAAGCTTGGATAGATGTCATCGCCTGTGTGCCCGGCCTTGGACGAGGCCCCCAGTAATTGAGTCTCCTGAATGGTAGTGAAAAATGCTGCTGTTCTCTCTCCAAAGAGAAAAGAATGGACTCAAGGCCACATAGCCTGCGTGTCAAAAGTCAAGTTCTTAACACTGACCAGACCTTGAGCCCCACTCACTGCTCTAAGTTTGTGTGGAGGTGTACTTTGGGTTTTATGTGTGACCTGGGACAGTAGTGGGTTTTGATGGCACAATGAAGAATTTGGGGCATTTCTTCCCGGTCATGTGTCAAGAAGTGTCTCCCTTGAGCCGTTGGCCTCTGGTTTCTCCCAGACACTATTAATTGTGAAAATGGACCAGGTTTCCCATCTGTCTAGATGGCATGTTTTAATTCTGACTTTTTTTTTCTGACTCCTGAGTTTTTTCAGTTATGTCTTTAAATTCATGTCCCTGTGGGAAACTTGTAAATCTTTTCGGAACAAAATGAGGTCATTGGAATTTCTTGGAATTGTAATGATTTTTTTCTATATGATGGATGTTTCACTTTTAAACTCTTGGTTATGTTCATTGTAAAGGATCTGACTGGCGATGGAGAGGAAGGAGAAGATGGAGAAGGCTCCGACACTCCAGTGATGCCGAAACTCTTCCGTGAAACCAGAACGCGGTCTGAAAGCCCCGCTGTGAGTCGTCCCCCCACCCCCGCCTTGAGCTGAGGCACCTCAGCTCACATAGATGGAACACCTGAATCTACCTGGGGGTGCGTTGAAGACAGGGATGAGCGAATGTTTTGCAATTGGAAAGAGACAGTGAAACTCATGAAAAGTGGTCTCAGATTTTCTTTCACCTGACTTTTTAAACTCTTGGCAACACTCAGGAGAGCTTGCAGATGGATGACTCAGCTGTTGGTTACTTACGGAGTCACTGCTGTGAGTGGAGCCTATGACTTTAAGTATAGGGTCTGGAAATGGGAAGGCAGATACTGTTCAAGATCTCTCCTGCCCCACCTGTGATGGGTATCATCCCCATTTCCAGAAGAGAGAATTCCAGTATCTTACCTAATGGGGTCAAATGTTAACGCTCGCATGGAGGATCTGAACGCAGGTCTGCGACACCCAGCTTCATGATATTTGGAGAAAAAGGTCTAAGGACTTCTCCTTTGTGTCGGGATCTGGTGCTTCCTAGGGAATCAGCAGTTGGCCAAAAGCTTCTTTTGGGGGAATCAGAAGTGTTTCAGAGAGAACACGGATTTTCTTTTTCAATCCTGTTTACAGATGCCAGCTTCAGGTGACAGCAGAGTGGTCACTGTTGGGGGCTGTCAGTCAGCCCTGCCCCGACCCCCGTATTCTACTCACTGGATGGCACGGGTGGGAAGTTACAAGTGCAGAGTCTAAACCTCAGTCCGCTATCTTGGCCTGAGGCTGCCTCTCAAGTCCAGTCCTCTTGCTACCACCCACCTCCCTGCCCTATCCCGCCCCCAGGCCTCTAGCCACCGAAGGCCCCGTGCTGATCCTCTCTTGCTTCCAGGTCCGAACCCGAAGTAACAGAGCCTTCAGCCGGGAGAGGCACAGGCCCTCCCCCCGTTCCACCCGAGGCCGGCAGGGCCGCAATCACGTGGATGAGCCCCCCGTGGAGTTCACAACTACCAGGGTTGGTTCCCCAGATGCTCAGACCCCCGCCCTGGGTCTCTTCCATGGTGTGTCAGCAAGACCTGCCTCACTCTGCCACTGAGGGTGGCCTGTGTGTAACCTGCTTGCTTGCTTCACAAGCCTTCTCAGGGCTTTTCTTCTCTCTGCTGGGTGCGGGGTGAGCCTCTCTGGAGCCTGATGACTTCTCTTGGCTTGATTCTGGATGGAACTGGTGGGAACACAGGAACTCCCTGTTGACTGGTTTCTGACTTCTTCCGAAGTGACCTCCAAACCTCTTGACCTCTAGAGCTATCCTGTCTCCTTGGTGTCTTCAGTGACTTTCCAGAGGCAACCTAGGGCTTACCCAGCTCTGCATTCTGGTTGCAAAGTTGGGGACACAGTAAGCACTTAAGGAAACCAATGGCTCTCGAAGTCTCTTTGCAGTACCTTCAATATCGTGTTATGCTTTTGACCTCCATGCTGTCTGCTCTGCGATCTCTGATGACTTTCTCCCACCACGTATCCTCCTTCCCGGAGAACCATCCTTGGTGTGACTATGTTCTCTTTAACTTAATGTCTTCTCTTTCTGCTTGCCTAGGAAGCAATTGGGGGTACCATTGGTCTGTGGCCATCTACCTGGCTAACTATGGCTCAAGCTGTGTGTCCTTCTACCCACAGTCCTTGAGGCGGCGGGCAGCATCTTCGGCAAACACGCCGTGGCCGTCTCCCACCAGCCCCTACCTCACCATCGACCTCACAGATGACGATGTGCCGCAGAGCAGCAGCACCCCCTACACCCGCCTGGCCCAGGACAGCCAGCAGGAGAGCCTGGACCTCCCACAGGTGGATGTGGAAATTACGGATCTGGACAGCCCCGAGTATCAGGTACTACAGGGAAGGGCGCTGCATAGAGGGAAAAGAAAGCAATTACCCACAGCAGAAGTGACAGTATTCTTGTTCTCTGTCACTTTTACTTCCTTATCTCCCAGCTGGAACTCAAGCACCAGACTTTCCCGCCTGATGCCTGAATTCCATTTTTTCTTTTTCAAAGGTAGGAATGGAGGTGAACAGAGGTAGGCAGACAGGGACAGTACTTTATTTGTTCATCTTGGTTGTGTCCCTTGGTCTCCAGGCAGCAGCCTGGGACCGGAGACGTACGTGGACTTGCCTGCCCTGTGCTCCAGGAGGCCATGCCCGGATAAGATAACTGGTTTTCTGAACTTACACATGCACCTCATATAACTTGTGTAGACAATAATACGTGATTGTGTCCATTGTAATACATCTGTTTATGGGTTTTTTTTCATTTAGTAGGGCTGCCTCTAGTGTCCATTGTGTTGTGTATTCCACCCAGTGTTCATAACTGAGCTCTATTGCAAGTACTGCTGCAAATGTATGTGCATATATGGTGTATACATTTTCTCCCTTTGTTACTTCAGAGCTGATACAACTGTAGAGTTTTTCTTAATATCTTAGGCACCTCACATGTTCTGACAAGCCTTTTATCTGCAAATGGCCACTTTTTTCTCCATTTTAATGACTTTATAATCTATTTGACCTATGTTGGGAATAGTCAGGGAATTATTACTGTTTGCTCACATTTTAATTTTAGATTTTTTTCTGAGTTTGCAGTTATCATCTTCATTCCCAGATCCTAGGTTAACTGTTGCAGACCTAATATAATAAATAAACCTCATGTTCTGTCTCCCCTCTACTACCCTTTGTTTTCAAGCCATTTTTACTCAGTTTTTCAACCATGAAATAATGAAGTTTGTACACAGTGTTTTCCTGAGGACTCTGCTGGGCATTGGAACATGTCTAGGGTTGGACCCCGAGTTGTTAGTGGGCCAGGGGATCTGCAGGGTTTTCCTTGGCTTGTGGTCTCAGTGGATTTCTTCATGTGATTTTTCTTCCAGGATGGGAAGGAGTTTGGAATAGGAGACCTTGTATGGGGAAAGATCAAGGGCTTTTCCTGGTGGCCTGCCATGGTGGTGTCCTGGAAGGTCACCTCCAAGCGCCAGGCCATGTCTGGCATGCGATGGGTCCAGTGGTTTGGTGATGGCAAGTTCTCTGAGGTGAGTCAGCAACTGTAGGATCTCAAGTGGGCCTGTGGTCATGAAGTGTTCTGCTTCCTCTATTACACTTGACTTTTTTAAAAAAAATTGTTAGTAAGTTTGATTTTACACATTGAATTAAATTTATATGTATAGGTTCCCCTTGTGTGTGGTTTCCCCATTCCTCAGATCTATGGCAACACACCCTGCCCTCCACCAAATCACCGAGAGTTCTTCATTGTCCAGTGGGCTCCACCACTTGCTCCTCCCTCCCACCCCCTTTCATCCCCAGCCCATTCCCTACTGGTGACCTCAGTACTATTGCAAGGGTTGGTTTTGTTTTATCTGTTCCTTTCTTTTGTCTGTTCACATCTCACCTATGAGTGAGGTCATGGGGTATCTTTCTTCTTTTGACTTGTTTTACTTAGCATAATCCCCTCTGGTTCAAATGACAGGGTTTCATCTCTTCTAAGGGCTGTGTAGTGTTCCACTGTTCATATGTACCACATCTTTAGCCATTCATCTGATGTCGGGCACTTAGGTTCCACCTGCCTTTTACAATAACAGACAGGTACTGCTTTTTCCAGATGAATGAGGCTATGTTTGAGTGTCTAGGAGGGCAAGACAAAAACTTTCCATGTCAACTAGCTCATTAGACAGTCTTGTGAGGCCTAAGCCTCAGTTTTCTTTTTCTTTTCTTTCTTTTTTTTTTTAAAAGAAAGACATGGGAAGGAGTGAAGGTGTATAGGCAGACAGGAAGAAAAAGGCAGAAACAGCATTTTTATTTAGTTCATCCTGGTTGTTCCAGTCCCTTTTCCCCTTCGATTAGAACTCTTTTCCTTGGAGTATATGTGGGCTGTGCTGTTCAGAGGCCGCAGACTCAACCACTACTCCACCAGGGGCTACTTGTTTTCTTTTACAAGCACAAAGAACTGGATCCATGGCTTCTTGTGTTCTGTTGGTTTATTTCCCTGGGGAAGACTGACTGGATTCTGAGGGGCACCCACGTGGGCAGACAGGCACCCTCGAAGATGTTCAATAATCTCTGCTTCTGAACAGCATTTCACCTGGAGAGTTTGGGGCTGGGTCTAGAGTCACTAGGCTACCATTAGGGAAAGTTCTTTGCACAATTGATTTCAGGGTTTCTTTATCATTGATATTAGTCACTTTAAGCTCCTCTTTCTTGATTGAATCTGGGCAAGAGCTGTGGGATACAGATTAGGCTGTGTTGATGCTTAAATCATGCCTGTTGGAGGCATATTCAGAGGTTTGAGTGGAATGGTATATATAGAATGCTTTTTCTGCCATGGACTTTGAAAAATATTGGTTAAGCTTTAACATGTCCAGGGTTTAGGTAAGGACAGTGGAACAAATGTGACCAGGATAAGGCTGAGTTCTAGATTTATCATATTTTCTTCAAGGTGAGGTTCTGGCTTTCCCATGAGTTGGGTTTCTTTTTTCCTTTCGAGCTATTGTGCACAAAACAGGAATAATATGACTGGAAATATCCCTGAGGGAAGGCACTGCATGTGGATGCCCCATTGGGCCAGCAGAGGGAGCGGAAGGACAACTATCCTGGGCTTTCTGCTCTTTCCCGGCATCTAATGGCAGGGATGTGGGCAGTGACTTTTGTGACATGAAAACACATGGATTTGTATTTGTTTCAGCCCAGTGAGACAGCAAATGTGCTTTGCAGGACCAAGTCTCATTCTAACGAGCTGGTGTGGGATTGTAAGGACTATGGGATGGAGTTACAACGTGTGGCCTCTTGATGAAGCTTCACGTGTTATATTGGGGGCAGCACCTGCATTTCAGTGCACAACTCTGCTGAGCCCGGTTTCTTACTAGATGACAATGCCTCCTCCTGGGAGGTCAGGCTTAAAGTGTGAAGCAGAAGCTGATCTGAGAGTGAATGCACACTAAAGAATGATGTCACGTGTCTTTTTCTTTGTTTCGTCACTGAAGGATCATTGCATCCATCATTTTGAGGCGCGCATCACTGGAAACATGCCTCTGTGATTCAGTTCACCACCGGTCCAGCTCTGTCCATCACCCTGTACCTCAGGTTCTCACCTCCTCCCCTTTCTCCTTTGGAAACTATTAATTGGAGTTTCGACAATTTTTTTGTTTTAGTTTTTCTTTTTTTTTTTTTTTGGAATTCTTTACCACATGAGTGAAATCATACTAACTTTGTCTCAGTCACTAGTTCCAAACAGCATCCCCGAACACTTAGGCTGTCTCCTTGCTGACAGACTCATTTGTTAACGCATGGCCTAGAGTCAGGGTGCGCTGCTCATACGCTTGCAGCCTTCGCCCTAGTAGAAGACAGTAGAAGACAGTAGAACATAGTAGAACACAGTAGAAGACAGTAAAGTACTGACAGCAACAACAAAAATAGCCATTGCAAAAGGTTCCTATGCTGCCAAGCATTGGCATATACATATATTAAATAAAAGTCCAGATAGTAAAAATAATGACAGCTGCTTTTTGTCATGCTCACGAAGAAGGGAAGAACATGTGCAAAACCCTAATCTACAGTGGATTATAAGACTGAGCCACAGAACCCACAGCATGGACCATCTGGGTCTTTAATTATATAAAACTTTGTATGTGGGTCATATATAAATAAAACTGTAGCTGACCCTTGAACAAAGCAGGGATTCGGGATACTGACCCCGCCACCCCCTCACCTCCACCCCCCCACTGTGTAGTCTAAAATCTACATATACCTTTAAAAAAAAAAAATTATTCATCCTCATGAAAGATCTGCATATTTACCACAGATAGTCACAGCAGAATCTTTACTTCTTATTCTAAGCCAATCTTGAGCTTATATTCTGATGGCCCCAACATTGGCCTTTGTAGCCCCCCTGAATTTCTTCATTCTGTTCTGTGTTCCTTTTGCTGTTTTCTTGGGGTCTTTTTCTTACAGAGGCCACAATTTACAGGTCTTATGTTTGGGTTCGTTTTTCTTTGCATCATCCAAGGAATCATAAATCATGGCAAAGCCAGCTGTCTTGCCACAATCAAAAATGAGTTCTGAATCCAAATAAAAGATGACATCATACAGTCTTAAACATTTGAGCTAGATTTCCCCCAATTTTTGTCTCAGTTGCCTTCCCAGCATGAAGGACACCAATGACCATCTGTTTCCACTGAGGTATAATCTGTTGGTCATGAGCTTTCTGGTCCAGATGATTATCGTGTCATTCGTGGTATTGGCGGCGGTGTCATGAAGCAGCTGGAGGAACAAACAACCATATATAACTTCTGGTATCTCCAAATTTAACAGATATCCTACTTTTTCCAGAAGCCTTAACGATAACAGTTAACATTTTTATGGTGTTTGTGTTAATCTGTATTCTTTCAATAAAGTAAGCTAGAGAAAAGATGTTAAGAAAATCATAAGGATGAACACATTTATAATACTGCAGTCTTGATATCATGAGTTTATATCTGTTTACAAGAAAATCTTCATATTTGTAGGCTTCTGTAGTTCAGACCATGATGTTCAAGGGTCAACTGTATAGACATCTAGGGTGTAATAACTATCCATTTGGAGTATCACTTTGTCATTTGGAGTGTTATATCCACCTTGTTCTGGTGGTAGGGTGTATCAGGAGTCTGTCCCATTTCTATTTTCTGCTTTATTTTTTCTCTTGAATCTGAACTTGAGTCCCAGGAACAACCCTGTCAGACACGTCACCCCAGACTCAAACTGTATATTGATGATTCCCTTCTCTTCTAGGTGTCTGCAGATAAGCTGGTAGCCCTGGGGCTATTTAGCCAGCACTTTAACCTGGCAACCTTCAACAAGCTGGTTTCCTACAGGAAGGCTATGTACCATGCGCTGGAGGTAACAGCAGTGGGCGGTGAGGGCCTGATCTTGAGAATAGGGTTCAAGCAAGTGTTCTGTCGAAAAGTTAGCTCAGGCTACTGTGTAGCCAAGAATGGCTGGGATGGGGACAGGGTGATCTGAGGAGGTGAATGTAAATAGTGTTGGGGACCTGATGAACCAGACAGCAGGGGTTGAAGGGACTGGCATCTTCCTTCCCAGGACTTCCCGTTGCCATCCCAGCTGAAAGGGAAGGAGCAGGGACGGGAAGTGGGCAACAAGATTCATATTAGTGAGTGCTCTTCCAGAGGCTTCAGAGCCTCATGATGCAAGGCCAATACTGGGTAGCAGCTGAGGCCAGCTGCCTCCCTTTGTCAGGGCCAAGTTCTCTCCTGGGAGATCCACCAGGCTGTGACCCTCCTTCCACCTTAACGTAGAATCTAAAAGATCCCTGGTCACTGTCTAGCATTTATGAGCCAGCCTCTTTGGTTGATAAGACATTCAAATCCTCATGATGCTTCTAATCTTGGAATTAACACTTGATACTTCCCTGTCTTCATTAGGGAAATAAGAAATCTGGTACCTTCTCAGAGGCAATGAGATGGTGCTGACTGGTGATTCTGTATCTGAAAGTGGCAGAATTAATTCTGATCCTTGCCCCTTTCCAGGGAGCTTACCTTCAAGTTCCCCACAGGAAGGAGGCGAGACTTAACTCTCCTCCATGGCCTTCTGCTTCACTCCCTGTACAAGCCCCTTCTTGTAACATATCACAGTTGAGAACAGCTGTCTCCCCGTGAAAGGGCCCAGTGTGAAGGGGAATGCAGGCTGAAGTTTGGGAATTCCCTGGCTGTGGCATGGCCAGCACTCCCCGCTCCTATTCACAAACTTGCCTTTATTTTGGCAGAAAGCCAGAGTGCGAGCTGGCAAGACCTTCCCCGGCAGCCCAGGCGACTCTTTGGAGGACCATCTGAAGCCCATGCTGGAGTGGGCTCACGGGGGCTTCAAGCCCACTGGGATCGAGGGCCTCAAACCCAACAGCAAGCAACCAGGTGGGAATGGGTCTCTGGCAGTACCCACTGCCTGTTGGTGGGAGCACCCTTGGGAGAAATAGCCAATCCTGCCTTTTAGCCCACCCCGGCTGTCCAGCAACCAGTCAGCCCTGGAGGACCCCCTGGTTCCACCCTGTGCAGGGCTGTGGAAATACACAACCCAGCCTTTTCCAGCTAAAACTCAAGTACATATAATTGAGACTGAGTCTGCTCTGAAAAAATGGAGAAAACAGGAGAAAAGATGGAATCTTGACCTTGCACCTTTTTATTGCAAAAATTAAAGAAAAAGAAGTTCTCACAGGCCCCAACAGGTGAAAACATAGAAAATATTAAAAACTACAAAAGCAACAAAAACCCCAACCCCCAGAAAAAACAAGAAAAATACAATTACAACCATAACCTATCTCCCTAAATCATGCTTTCATAAGCCATTTACCGCTAACATTTTGATCAAGGCCCTATTTCTCCATTATAAGATAACTAGTTTCATATCGTCACACTCCCAAAACCCAGGCTTTGTCTCATGATCCATACATATAACATGGTGTTTTCTGTTTTGTTTTGTTTTCCCTCCCCCCAAAGTGGTTAATAAGTCGAAGGTGCGCCGTTCAGGCAGTGGGAACTTAGAATCCAGGAAATACGGTATTCCCTTCCCACCTTTCAACTCTGCACTGTTTTCTCTGCACTACGAATTTCTTGGCATAGGCAATGGTCACTGGGAAAAAAATCTGTTAAAAAGTCCACCTAAACTCCCACCCACCCCTTCACCCCCAACCCTCACGATTTCCAGGTTAATGATATGGGTGTGCACTGTCTTTCAGCCTCTTCTGTACACTAGTTGGGTTCGTGTTTTCCCTTTGTTTCTCAATAATAGAAGCACTCAAATAATTTCGTCATTCAGGGTTTTATGGATTTTAATGGTAGCATTATTTTCTTTCCTGGGGCAGAGTCAAATTTCTAACCATGGTCCTAATAGATAATACTATGTAGATTTAATAAAATATAAATGGAATTTATAGAAATATACATGGTAGCTATAAAGTTTTTTCTAGTAGCACATTGAAGAATTAGGTGAAATGAATATTAATGAATTTAACAATACAATATTTCTTATATTTTTGTGTATCCAATAAGCTGTCTAAGAATTTAGACATTTTTACATTAACTTTTAGTATTATTTTCCAAGTTTCATATATTTTATTCCTCTTATAAGCTACCTCAATTTGGATGCTGAATTTCCATTGGAAGCACTTGATTTACATTTTCACAAATGTCCTAACTTGTTCTCAATGAACTAGTTAATTGTGCCAACTGCCAGTTTTAAAATTTGCATTAAATGTAAATTTTAGTTCCTGAGTCACATGAGTCTCATTTCCAGTGCTATCAGCTCATGTGAGGAACATTGTAGATCAGGGTTCAGGATTTCAGCTGTAGAGTCACCTTGTCTAGTGTCCTTGGTGCTGAGTCTTTATGGATGCAATCTTTTATGCTGTAAGCTTTCTAAAACCCTGTGAACAGGCATAGTTGTCTGAGTTATTTCAACTCTACGTCAGGGCACGACAGACCGATTGAGACCCAGTGTTGGCTCGGTCATGGCCTAAATATAGGCGGTACCCACACAGGCATAGTCCTGTCTGAGGCCCACTCGCTCACTGCACCCCCTACCAGCTACACTGCTATCTCCTTACCTTTCACAGAGAACAAGACTCGTAGACGCACAGCTGATGACTCGACCACCTCTGACTACTGCCCCCCACCCAAGCGCCTCAAGACAAATTGCTATAACAATGGCAGAGATCGAGAGGAGGACCAGGGTCGAGGTGACTGGGGATGAAGTCCGGAGGACCCGATACCCCATTTTGTCAACAGTGGGCAGGTCGTGAGGGTCCTCTGCAGAGGAGTGTGGTTTAGTTATTAGGACTTCCTTGACCCCCCCCCATTTCGCCTTCTCTCCACAGAACAAATGGTTTTGGATGTGACCAACAACAAGAGCAGTCTGGAAGGTAATGTTCTCTCCCGCAAAGACCTCCCTTCTAGTGCTCAAGGCCTGCCTTATCCCGCCTGTGTGCCTGGCCGAGGTTCTATCCCATTGCCTTGTCCTCAGATTGAAGTATGGACATTTCAGTAGCTACTTTTTATAGAAAGACTTCCCAAATTTTTACTGAAACTAGTTTTTGCCTCAGATGAATTGAACTGGAAGGGTGGGAGGCAGGCAGAATGGAAATGAGGACACTTGGACAGGGAGAAAGAACCTGATCCATCATCAGTGGCATCTTGAGCCTCCCCTACAAGAACGGGTCCTGGCTTGGAGGCAAAGGCAGACATACCATTGTCACTCAAACGGGGTCCGTTCACCCATCTGGGAATTGCTGATGGGTTTGCAGCTCTGTCCAGAATATATCTGATAGAGTTTAGATTGTGTGAGGAAGGACTGACTCCATGGCCTGACGTTCTTTAGTCTACAAATATTTGTGTGGTTACTCAATTGTAGGAAAACCGCATTTCCTGAGCAAACCTTGCGTTTGATGATACAGAAACCCTGACCTACCTGTAGCTCTTCCATATCTATCCCCCGAGTCCCTCAACCATCTGTCATCTTCCTGGGCACAGGTGCTTGGTTGTGGGCATTTTCAAGACCTTGCCTACCTGATCAGTCGTTAATCAGCCCTGACTTGGTACGAAGGAAGGCAGGTTAGTCTCATAGTTAAGGGCCTGGGTTCTGAATGCAGCATTAGATGTGTATAGGATTAGTCCTGGTCAGGTCTTTCCATGATGAGATAACAAATATGGCAAATAGCCATGACCATGAATTCCTCATAGTTGAGTCTTTAAGGGACCTCAAAAATTTTTTTTAAAGGAAAGATGTAGGCAGGAAGAGAGGAAGAATATCTTTGTATATTTGTATACAAATATTTGTATTTGTTCCTCTTGGTTGTCCCCTCCTCCACCGTCCCTCCACTCCCCACCCAGCTCCAGGTCTTGAATTTGAGTACTTAGGATGTATGTGGACTTCGTCTGGGGCCCTATCTGCTAGGTCACCAGTGTGCATCGCAACATTTTTTAAACAATGGCTTCCTAGCGTGTCCCCTTGTGTAAGAGCCCCTGCCTCATGTTCTTGCTGGACTGTCTCTTTGGATTGTGGGACCTTGGAGCTGTTGAGCCAGCTTTTCCCCACCTCCAGGGTGGTGACCTCAGCCTGCAGCATTGTTGAAAGGACAAAGCGTGAAGAATCCTTGGCATATGGTTTGCATGGAGTAAATGTTTGAATCCTTGTGGACACAGCCCTTGTGGCTCAAAGGCTAAGATGCCGAGCGTGTGAAGGCCAAGGATCGAGAACAAGCAGCAGACTAAGTAGGAAACATGGAATAAACAAAGACTTGAATAGAATGCTCCCGCGCCTTTGGCTTCAGCCAGAATCGCCACCAACTGCATCCTTGTCTTTCCAGATAGCTGTTTGTCCTGTGGGAGGAAAAATCCCGTGTCCTTTCACCCTCTCTTTGAGGGTGGGCTCTGCCAGACATGCAGGGTAAGTCCTCCCGCCCTTGACTTTCCCGCTCTTCCCCCTCACCTCCACCCCCGTGACATCCTTGTACATCCCCAGAGAAAAGCACCTGTGTGTGCCTTGAGGCTCTGGTGAACCCTCCCTGGGCCTTCCACATTGACCCCAGCCAGCTGTCCCTCTAAAGGATGCCAAGCTGCCAGTGACTTGTTCCGTGATTGCGTCCTAGGATTCCAGTCCCCAAGTAGGCAGGGCTTGCAGATTTCTGGTCTCTGATTTCTGATTTTCTCTGGCTCCCAGGACCGGTTCCTTGAGCTGTTCTACATGTATGATGACGACGGCTATCAGTCCTACTGCACTGTATGCTGTGAGGGCCGCGAGCTGCTGCTTTGCAGCAACACGAGCTGCTGCCGGTGAGCACAGGGGCTGGGCCCTGGCTGCCAAGGCCTGAAGGGTCCCCAGCATGGGCCCAGTGACAGAGCCCAGAGTCAATGTTTTACAGGGGCCACAATGCTCATGCTTCCAAATTGAATGTGAGGCTATGATGAGGTGGGGAGACTCCCATTCTAGGTTGTCTGCAGAGCCAGTGGAGTAAAGGTTATGCAGGCATCGACAGGGGAGGTTCGTGTTCCCCACATCCCACTGCACGGCCTTCCAGCCCGCAGGAAGGAGCAATCGGAGTTCTGGGAGGTCTGCAACAGTTGGGACGCCTGGGGACACGGGAGACCAAGTCTCTCCTCCTCCCTTGCCCCGGGCACAGGTGCTTCTGCGTGGAATGCTTGGAGGTGCTGGTGGGCCCTGGCACCGCAGCCGAGGCAAAGCTGCAGGAGCCCTGGAGTTGCTTCATGTGCCTCCCGCAGCGCTGTCACGGCGCCCTGCGGCGCAGGAAGGACTGGAATGTGCGCCTGCAGTCTTTCTTCACCAGCGACCCAGGCCTGGAATACGTAAGGCACCACCCACCCTGGGGCCCCAGGGCTCTGAGAATGAGGACCATTAGACAAAGGAGCATCTCAGCCTCATACTGGAGACCTGTCCCACCTCAGCTTTCCTGTATTCTGTCCTGTCCTCCTGAGGCCTCGTGGATTTTCAAGGGCTGGCGAAGAAGTAGTTCTAGAACTAACCAAGTCTCTTGAGTTGATGGAATGGAAGGAAGCGAGTAACTTGCTCTTACAAGTGGGAGTGATTTTCCTGGACTCCACTCTGCAGTCCCTTGAGGGAGTTCTGTGTAGCAGAGGTGTCCTTGGGTATGTGCACAGCTGTAAAAAGTCATCCGTGCTCATGCCTAATAGAAGGGCCATGTGCCAAGGTTCCTGAGAGGATCACAGCGATGGCTGAGTACAGACAGGGTTTGAATCCCCCAGGAAGGTCAGCTTTCCCCTCCCCCAGAGGTGTTGAGTCTTTCCCTGAGCCTCGACCTTCATGACCTTTTATCTGCAGGAAGCCCCCAAGTTATTCCCTGCGATTCCTGCCTCCCGGAGGAGGCCCATCCGAGTCTTGTCCCTGTTTGATGGAATTGCGACAGGTAAGTTTGGAGTTTACCAAGGGATGCTTCACTGGTTCAGTCTGTCTCAATGGCAAGAGATTCCTGGATTGCCCATTTTTATCTGTTCGTAGAACCCTGGCTTCATGTTTCAGGGCCATTTTGAAGGCATGCATATCTTAGCCATTTTTTTTTTTATTAATCATAGCTACACTGTAAAAATTTTATTCCTTAAGCATGGATATATTGTAAGTTAGCCAAGGAACTCCTACCAGTACCTCCAATCTTTACTTCCTTTCCTCCAGCTTTCCCCATGAAGAGAATAAGCACACCCAACATGCATGTCGCCTATGAGGCTTTGCCTGGTTTAAATCATTTAATCCTCAAAACTGCCCTGTGATGGATGATTAGGAATAGCTCTGTTTAACCAGAGTAGATGCAGTGGAAAGGAGCCACTGTGCACGTGGCATCATCTGTCTTGTGCATGTGCACCTGTTCCACCTGCCTAAAACATTAATAGCATTTAAGGACTCAAGTCACTGCCAGCGACTGGTTCTTCCCACTCTGGGTCTTCTGTTGACACAGATCCCATCGTAGGGCTAGGCCTTGCCCATGGGCCCCCAGATTTCCTTATAGTTTTGGTGAAGATGTTCGTCCATGTGTTTTTCTCTGTCCACGCTGGACTGGTAGATGCTGGGGTGATGCCTCTGTCAGTTTGAGTAGTAAAACCTGCCAGTGAATCAGTTAATACGTTTTTTTCCCCATGAAACTGGAGAACCTGGTATGGCCGGTGCGTAGTGTTGCTGCCATCTGGGGTGGCAGGGGAGTTGTTTCACTTAGGCTGCTATGTCTCGGCTGGGTCTGAGCTCTAGAGAAGGCTTAGAATCACTGGAGGGGGAGGTACCCTGGGCAGAATGATCCCAAGTATATTTTCTCTCTCCACCCCTCCTCTATAGGATACTTGGTCCTAAAAGAACTGGGCATTAAAGTGGAGAAGTATGTTGCCTCTGAAGTGTGTGAAGAGTCTATCGCCGTTGGAACTATTAAGCATGAGGGCAATATAAAATATGTGAATGACGTCAGGAACATCACAAAGAAAAATGTGAGGGCAGTCTGTAATGCTGGGTGGCTGCAGCCCCTCTGCCTCCTCCACTCTGCCCCACACACCCCAACAGCCATGACACCTTCCCCACGGCATCCCTTTCTCTATGCCGAGAGCTGTGGGAGTGGAGAACTGATGACCACTTCAAGCTCTAATGCCCAGACCCATAACTTGGAAGTCACTTAGCATGGTTTAGATCATATGGAATCCTGAGCATTAGGTTTTCTTGTCTCACAAGTAGAAATGGCTATGCTCTGGTGGAGCAGCAGTTGGGTCAATCGCCTCCAAAGGAGTAAGCCATGTACCCCTTGGTTTGAGTCCCTGGCCAGGGTGGAAACAACCAGTGTGAACAACTAAAATAAAAATAATAAAGATGCTTCCTATCTTCCTGCCTGTACCTTCCCTTAAAAAAAAAAAAAAAAAAAAAAGGAAGAAATGAGGACCTGCATTACCTAGATTCTAGCTTTCTGTCCCACAATCCACATTTCTTATGTCTAAGTGTGACTGTTTTCGTCTTTCAGATCGAAGAATGGGGCCCCTTCGACTTGGTGATTGGTGGAAGCCCATGCAATGATCTCTCAAATGTGAACCCTGCCAGGAAGGGCTTGTATGGTGAGTAACCTTTTTTTCTGGTGGTCCTAAGACACTCTGGTCAACCAAGTGCTGTTCTAGGGGATCAGCCTGAGAAGGTGCTGTTTGCTTCTGGCCAGCCCTACCTGTTGGCTCTATCCATGCCCCATTGTGACTCCTCAGTTCCCAGAGGAAATAGTGCCCTGCCGCCACCTGTGTCCTTAGTCTATCTGAAGAGAATTTCAGGGACAGTGAGTTGGCAACCTTAGTCATTAGGAATCCATTGGTCTCAATATGGAGGGTTTGACTGAAGGTTTGGACCCTGACTGACTCCCATCTTCTGTGGTCTCAGAGGGCACAGGCCGTCTCTTCTTTGAGTTTTACCACCTGCTGAATTATACCCGCCCCAAAGAAGGGGACGATCGGCCTTTCTTCTGGATGTTTGAGAACGTGGTAGCCATGAAGGTTGGCGACAAGAGGGACATCTCACGGTTCCTGGAGGTGAGGCCTGAACATTCTGGTAGGAAGGACATGCTGGTAATGTGGGTGCTGCATTCTGGCATTGCTTTTTGCTAGAACACATGACTAAATCTAAGCGTAATGGAATCAAGTGGGTGGTTTCTGTAGTAAGTGGAAAATATTTGATTCACTGAGGCCAGATGATGAAACCACCTATATTGAAGGCCTTGTGAGATTTGACTCTGCTTACTCTTGAGACTTCCTTTTCTTATTCTGAGAACTGTTGATTTAGGGATATAAACAAGCTAATTATCCACTGTTTCATATGCATCAGACACTGACACTTTATGTACTTATATTTCCCCCAAATTTTTCATCTCATTCTGCTATGAGTGGTGATAAAAATTAGTTCTCATGCTCTGTAAACATGGCCAGTGAGTAGCACAACCTTATTTTGCAACATGGTATTCCCACAGCCAGGACCTCAACTTGCCTGATAGAAATTTTGAACTGCTTTAACCACTGACAAAGCATCTTGTGTGTCTGATCTGGCTTTCCCCACCCTACAATGGGAGCACTAGATGTTTTTTTTTTTTTTTTAAAGGAAAGGTACAGGCTGGAATAAAGACAAGTAGTCAGGCAGGAAGTGAGAAAAAAGCATTTTATTTAATTCTTTATTGTTTGTCTCTCTCTCTCCCCCACCTCTTCTGCACACATATCTCCCCACACACATCCCCACGTGTGCCTGCTGCCCCATTCCCTGTGTCCCCCTCCACCTTAGGTGCTTGGAGATGTATGTGGACTGCACCAGCTGGAGGTGGTGGTTTATCCACTTGGCCATTGGCCACGAGGGCATGTCCTTAGTCACACTGGGAATTGTTGTGTTCCCTGTTAGGCATGCCTCCTTCACAGCTAGGGGCTAACCTGTCACCTGCCCCGGTCAAGCCCCACCGAGGTTGCCACCTGCATTCTGATTAGACTTCGTCTCTTTGCAGTGCAATCCGGTGATGATTGATGCTATCAAGGTGTCTGCTGCTCACAGGGCCCGATACTTCTGGGGCAACCTCCCCGGGATGAACAGGTAACAAGGGGCACTGACTGGTACAGGTAACACTGAAGTTAAATACAGCTAATGGTGTTGGGGAACTGAGCCTTGTTCAAGCCTTCTGAAAAGACCTGGCTCTACAGACCAACCCCCGATGTTAGGGTTGATATCAGCTAGGATGTGTAGCCATGACTGAGAATGTCCGTTCAGAATTCCCCAGTCATTCTTCCTGCTCTGTCCATGATCTGGCACAGCCTTCAATGTCTTCTCCCCAGCCAGTCACACTTTGTGCTCCCTACTTCCCTCACTGCCTTCCCATAAAGAAATGGAAGAAGACTGTCTAGAGTACCTTTGTCCCTGTGGCTGAGATGAAGTGACCCTGGGTCAGGCCTGTGGTGACCCAGTAAGGGTCTGAGATAAGAAATGGTAGCCAAAGGCCTGCCTCCCTCAGATTTTTTTTAAAAAGGAAATGTGTAGGCAGAAATGAAGGCAAGTATGGCAGGCAGGGAGAGAGGGAAGGAGAAGCATTTAGACATACAACACTGGTTATGACCCTCTCAGGACCTGGGACTTGAACCTGGGGCATGTGGCCTGTGTACTTTGGGGGTGATTGACCTAACTGCTACTCCACCAGGGTGTGCCTTTCCTATTTTCTTAATTTTTCCCTGTTTTTATCAGTCCTTTCATGATGAAAGCCACAAAGTGAAGGATTTAATCCTTTGTGGAAGATTATCTCCTATATGTGGTTTCAGGGAGGCTCATTAAGATAAGAAATGTTGATAGTAATGTGCTCCCTAGACTTGCAAATGAGTTGAAATGAGTTGAAAAATTTCTCCTGGAAGGAAGTGTTGGAGGATAATAACTTTCTGACATTTAGCAAGACGTGAATAGAGGTGAGAGTCATTAGAATAGCTGGAGGACATCTGTTGGGTATCTTGCATTACTGTTTGGTTCATTAGCCAGTCATAGGGCAGTGCTCATATTTGGAGTGAATTGGGCCCAGTCACTCATTCAGGAGTGCTCACTGTGGCAGGCCACTGTTGTGTGTTTTGTCAGTTTACTGTTAAATGCATCAGAGAACAGTTCTGCCTCTCATGGGGTGGTTGTGTTAACAACAGTGTAGGAGAGAGAACACAGTAAATGATTTTAGGGTCATGGCTGGAGGCGGAAGGACACTTTTCAGTAGTTAGAGTGGCTTCTAATTCTAGGAGGGCCCTAAATAAAGGAACCGGGATCATGTTCTTACAGAAGAGTATTTCAGGCAGAAAGAAGAGAGTACGAGTTGATAGGTGATTGAGTTTTGAAGATGAGCTCAGAGAATAGCCCTCCAGGGTTGGAGTGTGGCTGGGAGAAGAGGACAGATCTCAGAAGCAAGGACCAGATTATGTGGGGCTTGTGGGTCATGATACCATTTAAATTTTGGCATGTTTTAAGCAGATGAGACGGGAGCTGTGTCTTAGGTTCATGGTAGTTTTGAGAAGAACCGACAATGGGGATGAGGGAAGCAAAGGGAAGGTGGGTAAAGAGGGCTGACGTTGATTATTGGTTTGTGTCCTAGGGAATCCATACACATGACAGGTGGCAGCTCTTGGAGGGTTATGGAGAAAGCTGTAAGATGATGTGAGGGTAGGATTTATAGGATTGCTGATCATTGGATGTGAAGTATGAGATGAAAAGAGGAGTAGCAAAGTACCCCAAACTCTCCTGCCTGAGTTGTAGTAGGAACTGAGTTTTCACAACTGGATTCCGCAGTTTTGCAAGGAGCTGACTTCAGCATCATGGGGCACAGACACATGCACTGGACACCTTGATTTAAGTTCAGTCCTGGAATCAGCACATGGTGGAGGGTTCTGCTGTGTCTTCCACGTCCCTCAGCTCCCTCAGCTCCATGGGGTCCATGGAAGGAGGTAGGAATGCCGATAGGGTGGTGGCAACTGGAGGTGATGGAGCATCGTGTGTGCTTCCAGGGCATGTTCCCGTGGCCTGTGTCTGACTTCGCTTTAGCTTTGAAGTTCTTATATACGGGTGTGTGGTGCCCATCAGCTGTGTGCGTTCTGACCTTGCGCTTTTCTGCTCTGAACCTGCTCAAACACTGCTATCCTTTCCCCTCCATCTGCCTCTCTGCATTCGCAGGTTTCAGTAGTGAAAGTTACAAAGTTACAAGGATAATGAATCATTTTGTGAACCACCACCTGACCACCTCTGGTCCTTCACCTAGATCCTGTTTTAGTCCTTAAAGCCTCCTGAGGCTGCATCCTCAGCAGAAAGACACCGAGTCATGGGCTTGAAGAGCTAGTAGGTAGATCCACAGAGATCTTATCCAAATTCCTGAGGGACAAGGTCAGATGGCCCCACTTGTTCAACCCCTTCACTGGGAGCAGAGGGCTTTCGACTCCTTCCATCCCAGCCTGCTCTCAGAGGGAGAGCTCTCAGAGGGAGAGCTAATTAAAATTTGGAATGGGAGAGCCCTCATTCTTGGACATTGGCCTTGCCCTCCCAAAGAAAGGGGCTAGTCTGTCCCTGGCTCTGGTACATAGTCTAGTACTTAAGCCAGAGTTATTTTCCTTATGTACTTGCAGCAAGTTCACTGCCAGAGCCTGTCTTGCAGCCTGAGGCCCTGACTCCTGCCTTGGGAGGTACCTAGCCCAGGCCCTTTTACAGATGGTAGAAAGTAATGGGTTTTGGCTGTTCCCAGGCCCGTGATAGCATCAAAGAATGATAAACTCGAGCTGCAGGACTGCTTGGATTTCAATAGGACAGCAAAGGTAAGATGTGTTCACAATCGGTCTGTACTGCGGCCTTCTCGGAAATGCACTTGGTGACCTCCAGGTGGGCACTTGACTTCAGTGTCCAGTTCTGCCCCATCCTCCCACGTGACTCCCTGGGTGCTGGGTCTCTTACCCCACATTATTCTGTCCCACCTCCCAGTAGGAGACTAGGTTCTTGATGAATAATCACTATGAGAAGGCAACTAGTCTTTCTAATTGTGAATGTCCACTCCACAGATGTAATTTCAGTTGATCTCCCAATAAGGAGCAAGTAATTAATGCCTTTGCAAAAAATTAAAATAGTCTCCATAAACTTATATTTACATCAAGCTAAGCTCCATTCATCTAAACCCTGGCTGGCCATCCTTGTGAATGTGGCTGGATTTTTACTTTTTGCTTTATCTTGCTTGAACAGTAATTCTGTTTCCTTAGCCCCCATGTGATCTCATTCATGGTCACTCTTCTCTCTTCTCTCTGTGGCTGGTCATTCCTCTTCATTGATGTCTGCGTTTGTGGGAAGCACAGTGTTCTTGGCCTTTTCTCACTCCTTCTGCGAATCCAGTCCTGCCACCCTCTCTGCCACCTGGCCTCCCTGCTCCATCCTCCCCCTCGGTGCTCCTGCACCTTGACTCAGCCCAGAGCCCTTCATTCTGTGCTCACTCCATGTCATTTTGTTCTCCAGTTAAAGAAAGTACAGACAATAACCACCAAGTCGAACTCGATCAAACAGGGGAAAAATCAACTTTTCCCTGTTGTCATGAATGGCAAAGAAGATGTTTTGTGGTGCACTGAGCTAGAAAGGTGAGCAAGGGAACCATGCAGACAGAGAAAGGGGACGCCTGTGTGGTTAAGGCCAACAGCACAAAAGGCAGATGTAGGATTTCAATCCTCAGACTCACTGACCTGCTAGTGGGACTAGGGAGGTGAATTACCTCGTCACCGTCAGGCCTTTTTTCTCAACAGAAATGGCAGCAGGGTGGTGGTGGTGAGGAATCTGAAATGTGAGGTTATTACACAGCACTCACTGTTTTGTCTGCATTTGCCTGCCTCAACCTGCTGGGCCGTGAGCATGTATGAGGAACCAGCTAAAGAAAACCCCACATGCCTTTGCTCTTGCTCAGAAGATCCTTTCTGCCAAGTTGCTCATGCTAAGGCTAATTTCTACTTAGCCATTCTGTTTTCTTCCACCTATTTGGCTAAGTTGATAGTATCTTTTTAAATTCAAAGAACAAGCTCATGGATTTCAGTTCTTTTTTCCTCTTGTTTATTTTGTCTGAAGTGAATGAGGGCTATGAATATTCCTTTTTACATTTTTGGCTGTGTCTCAGGATTTGACACAGTATTTTCATTCCAGATAATTTCAGTTCTATATCCAGTTTGTTTACCTAACAGTTTTCTTATTAAAAAAGTTTCTGATTAGAAGAAATTGGTGCGTAAATTCATCTTGTGGATGATTCCCTATTTTGAGACTCAAGCATAGCAGGCTGGGCTGGCCCTGTGATGCTAGGCTTAGTGCAGATGGCAGTCATTATGTAGACAAAACGAGACACAGGCCTGAGGTGTTGCATCTTTGGCACGTTTATTAATACCCACTTAGCCATTGGCGCATGGGTGTGATTTTTAATAATGGATTCTAATCTCAGGAAAGGATAAGGTGCAGTTAGAACCTCCTACGAGGCCTGACAGAATCCCATAGCCAAGGAGGCTCTGGGTACGTTAGCTTGCCATCTGCCACAAAGCCCAGCTTGATGCTTTATCCAGTGCAGCTGGGTTTGAGAACGAAGGGAAACTCAGGCTGCTTCCATATTCTCATGGAAACTACCTGAGTCCCCTGAGGGTTGAAAATAAGGTCTGTTTTTGTGAGTGCTTGTTCCTTATTCAGGAAATTGACTAACTTCACCCACCTTGTGGTTGGAAGGCAGATAAGGTCTGTCTTCTGTCTGATTGTCTTGGCATCTGTTTATTGACTCAAAAGATTCACTTAGCACAACCTGTGTGCAGGGCACCGAGCTCGTGTTGGGCATGCACACAACAGATGCCCTCACGACAGTCGTTTGTGTTCTGATGATCTGGTGGCCCTGACCTGGGGGCTCTGGAAGGCCTTGGGGGGCCTGACGAAAGGGACAGGACAAAGGGCAGAACATGGCTCCTTGCTGGTGGTGAGCATCTCCAGAGGCACCCAGCAGACTGGGAGGGGCACTGCTGACTGTCTTTTCACTCTGGTGCCCCCAGGATCTTCGGCTTTCCTGTACACTACACGGATGTGTCCAACATGGGCCGTGGTGCCCGCCAGAAGCTGCTTGGGCGGTCCTGGAGTGTGCCTGTCATCCGACACCTCTTCGCCCCCCTGAAGGACTACTTTGCCTGCGAATAGTTGCCCAGGGCCAAGGGGCACTGCCGCGTGTGGGGCAGAGCCAGGACCCAGGAGGTGCAGCCCAGGCTCTGCCTCCCTCAGCTCAGCTGGTGTTGCACCACATGCCTTGGCAGGAGCAAGCAGTCTGTCCCCCAGGCAGGGGTCACTGAGGTGCCACCTCCTTGTGCACAGTTCAGACCTGGCTGCTAGAAGCAGCCAGACACGGTGCTCAATTTGTCTTTTAAAACTTGAAGTAGATAGTAAGATGGCTCTTTTCCCCCATCTTGGGTTTACTGCTCAGAGAAACAATGGCTAAGATACCAAAACCACAGTGCCAACAGCTCTCCGATACTCAGGTTACTGCTGAAAAATCACCCAAGACAGTTATTGCAGACAAAATTTTACCAATGTCTGTGGCTCTTTGTTTCCGGGAGCCTACAGTTCTAGACATGTAGCTAAGGGTCATTTTCAGGGCCAAGGGTCATTTTCAGGGCCAATGATGTTTTTTTTTCTAGTGCTAGTAGAGAGGAAATGATGTCTATGTCTATGTCTTGAAGTTTTCCCCTTGCCAGTTCCCCTTGCCTCAGTTTAAAGGGCTGGAATCCACTGTTGGGGCCTCAGAGTATTTTCTAAGATGATGATTTCAGCAGGGATGACATCATCATCATTTTCAGGGCTATTTCATCCCACAAATTGCCCATAGCTAAATCCCTCCCAGTGACTGCAACAGACCCCTCCCAGGGAGCTCAGGAAGGGGTGTGGGCTGGCTTAGATGCTGCCATTTATTTTGTAGACAGGTATGGCTGCTCACTGTCTCCCTCTTCCTCATGTGAGGGGAATGTGCGAGGCTTGAGTAATATTCCCCCCACCCTCCAGAAGTGTCCCCTTTGGACTTCTACACAGGCATAGGTCCCCATACCCCAGACTAGAACTGACACCCTATTTCCTCAGCCTTTTTCTAAACTCCTCAGTGAGCCAGGGCAGAAGCACAGTCTTTGCACTTTCCCCTCATCTGTGAGATTGCAGGGGGAAAACTGCAGTAAAAGCTTGATACTCCCTCTGCAGATTTTAAGATCCTTTCTTATTCCACGATAAATCGTTTTTTTAGGGGCACAGGGAGGTCAGATAAGCTGCATTTCAGAAATGCTGTGGTAATGGTTTTAACACCTTTTACTCTACTTACTGGTGCTATTTTGTAGAATAAGGAACAACGCCAAGTTTTGTGGGAATTTTTTAATACACTTTTTAAAAAAATCTCAGACTTATATTTTTACGTTTTAACAATTTAATTTTTTTTTTTTTTTTTTTTTTTTTAACTGGAGCCATGTAACACGTATGGGGGAAAATTGTGCCTTGTCTCAACAGTTGCTAATCTTAGGCTGAAAGATGACGGATGCCTAGAGTTTACCTTATGTTGAATTAAAATCAGTATTTCTCTATAACAGTCTGGTGTACCTTTTGTTCTTTTGCAGGTCAGATGGGTGGGACATGGGAGGGCCTGGTGAAAAGTGGAAAGGTGGGAGGTTGAACTCCGTAAGCACAGTGTAGAAGTACTGGGTGTGATCACACTCAGGCCTGGAGATTTCCACCCAGTGCTGGTTTCCAAACCACAGAGTCCCTGGGGAGCCTAGTTCCAGCAGACTGCTGGGACTTTCTCAGGGTTTCTGATTCAGAAAGTCTTCAGTGGAGGCAATTCCTTGCTGCAGGTCCACACTGGCCTAGTGAATTGAATTTTTATACTTGCCTTTACCGAATAAGTGACTGGAATGTTTAAGGCTTGAATGTCTAAAACAGCCAGCTCCAGACTATTTCATAAAACATTTGGGTAGCTGATCAAGACGATTAGCTATTCCAGTATGCCCGGGCTGATTCTCCCAATTCCTCATGCCTCTGCCAGTTCTCATCTTGTTCCCACAGCTCCCTGACTATCATGTCAATTCACATGTAGTGAGGGGGACTTGGATGCAGTGAAAGACTGGCTGGGCGGTCGTCCCGTGATTCAAATGTCCATGGCCTCAGGTACACTGTAACTCCCTCCAATAGTCCCACTTTACAGTGGGTGTCCCTAGACTGAGCTCATTCTGCAGTAGTCCTCTCAAGCCTTTGACCAAGAATAGAGGTGAGGCAGATTTCAAACCTAGAGGTTGATATTGGACTTGGTGCTCTTTTGAACCTCAGTTTCTTCTATCTGTAAGAAGTTATAACGAATCACTTCTGTGATTATAGTTGTGTGCCATAAACAAGGTTAAGTTCTTGAAGGATCTGACCAAGACTTGGAGTGTGGAGGATAAGAAACTTTCTAGGTGCAACTGGGCTACAACAGCCCAGGTGCAAATCACCATGGTGAGACAATTGGCAATTAGGAAGCAGGGCTGGCCCTCTGAGGTGCTGAGACTCTAGAGGCCTTGGCTGCCCTATTAAACCATCTTGTGTACAGTGCTGCTCCAAATGCCGGGACAGGATGAAGCAAAACAAACAGCCCCAGCCACAAAACCCTAAGAGAGGAGATGGACTAGCCCAGGTGAGCAGCCCTTGGGTGTCTTGGCCAGCTTGTGGGGGCAGACTGGGGTGGAGTTTTGGAGGAGCCCTGGGGGCCAGATCTTACACAGTTGCCTGTGGCAAGGGGAAAATGATGACATTCTGATCAGCGGGAAAGACTTGGACATTTCCTCACATGTCAGTCTCTTAGGAAGCTGCCTTTCAGGTCCCTGGAGCTGTATCTGGGGTCTGTCATGTTGTCATGACACTATCTCTATGTCCTAAGTCTGCCGTGAGTGTTCAAGAGCACAGTCCTGGGTAAAGTGTTTGCCTTGTACCTGGCCTGAGAGCCTTAACATGTAAACATGCATTGATGGCATTATTGTGATAGTGAGACATTAATTTGTGTCATTAGTCAATGTGATGTCAATGACAGCCTCCAATAAAGTTTAAAAAGGCAGAGGGAACTATTCACCCAGATGTTGCACAGCAGACAGGTTGATACTGTGTAGAAGTTGTGCCCTCCCCACATTATGTTGGGGTTCCATGACTCCTTGTTAGGAAGAGTCGATGGGAGTGGCTTTGGTATTGGGATCCCAGTGACCTTGGAGAAGAGATCTTGTCTGGTGGTGGAGGGACAGCTGTTTGGTGTGTGGGGTGGTACAGATCGTTAGCACTAGACAGGATCTCTCACCCTAACACAGTCTAGCCAACTGCTTCTTGAATGACCCTCTGCCCAGACCTGGGCATGATTCTTGATTTCCTCTCTGGAGCCAGACTGGGTCCCTATCTCCTAACTTGTTATCTTGGGTATGTTCCATAGCCTCCTTGTGTTTCAGTTTACCTAACTGTAAAAGAGGGATGATGATAACAGCAACTTCATAAGGCTGATGTGTGTATGAGAAGCACGTGGGAGAGGGCTTGCAGCTAGTGAGTGCTGAGTTACTGTTATTACTGCAAGAGAACCCTCCTAGCAACCCTGAGCTGATGTTAGACCTGAGAGGTCCCATAGCACAGCCAGGGCTGTACAGCGGCAACAGTGAGTTGGAATCTGGTCCTTGAAACCAATCCTACTACCATTTTTTTTTTTTTTTTTTTTTTTTAATGAGAGGTGCAGGCAGGAATGAAGAGTAGGCATGCAGGCAGGAAGAGGGGAGCAAGAAACATTTATTTAATTGTACATCTTGGTTGTTTCCTCCAGGCCCAGGTCTTTAATCTGGATTGTCAGGATGAATGTGGAATATGTTTAGGGGCCTTATCCACCAGACCATCAGGGCACCACCATTTCTTGGTTTCATCTGAATCTTTTTGGAGTGAGTGTGTGCGTGTGTGCGCGTGCAGGTGTATGTGTGTAGGTGTGTGTAGAGCTTGAAATTACCTGCTGCCTGGGTACAATTTGCCAACATTGTCTGCTTGCTCACTTTCTTCCAATCTCCTTACCTCACCTCCTTTCCGCCTTCCTTTTTTTCTGTTGAACTTTGATTTCTTAAAAGAAGTTGCAAGAACAGTACAAAGAACTGCTATATGCTCAACACTCAAATTCCCCAAATATTATCATTTGTGATCTATTTTGAAACCATTTGAAAGTAAACTGCAGACATGTCTCTTTACCCTTAAATTCTTCAGTCTTTCCTAAAACCCAGAACATTCTCTTAGGTAACCAAAGACATTTAACAAAATCAGGAAATGAATTATTCATTCACATATTTATCTAGACTATTTCTTTTGATTTTGCCAGTTGCGCCAATGTCTTTATAGAAGATATATATTTTATCTACATATGTATATATATGTATAAAATATTCTTGTCACCACATACTGAAGTTACTTATTTTTAATTTTTAAACTTTTCATTGTCAAGTATACAAAAAGTAGTGTATGAAGCCTGGGGGTGCTTCAGGCCTGGTAACTGACCTGTGCTCTCTGAGTGTTGGTTCATCCTGATGTCTCAGCATTGCAAAAGGAAAACAGAGCTGGCATTACTGTAGGTGACTACTTACCTTGAGTCTTTGCACATACTGTTTTCTGCCTGAAACAACCTTCTCCCTTGGCTAGTCAGTCTCACTTCTTCCAGAAAAGCTTTCTTTGCCCCCAGTCTAAGCCAAAGTAGGAGCCATTTCCACCTCTGAGTCCTTCCCTGTGGACAAATCAAAGAATCATCTCAGCACAAGTCATAAAGTATTATAGTTTCTTATTTTAATAGTCTCTCTCATGAGCTTGTGAGGGAGGCAGCTGAGACCTCCCAGCACCATTTTTTAGCTGAATAAACTTGTCATACATTTTTAAAATGCATGTTTGTTTTTGGAGAGGACACGTGCCATTTCTGATAATGAGGTTACTTCACATTAACACAGCTGACACAGATTAAAGTCTCAGAAGCTTTTTTCCTGCTAGAGGATCATTCTTTTGGTGCTTGTTCATTACCCTCTGGCTTTTGCAGTCCAGTTTAATCTGATCCAGATAACCCTGGATAGGTCCTCCTCAGGGAGAAGAATAGCGTATATCCTGAGCTGGCCGAACTTATTTCATCTCTGGGAGGGTAAATGAGTTTTAGAGGCTTCCTGGCTTAGAAACCTGTGGCATCTCGTTTTTTTTCCCACTTGAAGTTATTCTGAACTTGGCTTTCTCTATTGATCTCATCTGCCCCTCTGCTCCCCCAACCAAAATGGCCCTTAGTAAATATTTACAATGATTAATGGACTTCAACTGAATGTTGACATTAATCATAGAGGACTCAGAAATCACTAACATTTATTGAACACATACGAAATGCGAGGAGTAGTCTAAGAACTTCACACATCTCATTTAATTCTAAAATTAAATCCTGGCAGAATCAAATTGAACATAGACCAGCTTGTTTTGTTACTTGTGAAATTAGTCACAACAATGAGCCTGTTGGAAAGGTAAAATGGTGCAAAATGGTGGTAGCACATGTTGCTCTAAAACACTTATGAATACCTTTTACTCCGTTGTCCATGCTTAGTATCAATTCACTATAATGCTAACATTACTGCTACTGCTAGAGTTGTTTCCTTACAGGGATCTTTGCTTACCCTTTCCTACCCCAATCATTTCCAGGTTAACGTCTCATCTTTTAGGGCCAGTATCATCTCTGGGAAAGCCTTCCCACACTGCTCAGGTGAGATCAGCGTTCGTGAGGTACTCTTGGGGCACTAGGCAACAGAAAGACAGCCTGCAGCACTATTTTCATACTGAAGGGTCTGTAGACCTGGTGATCAACAGTCCCCACCTCAGCTCAACCACTTCATTCTTTGGACAACTTCCTGGGCTCTAGCAATGATTTGGATGAGACCTAGCTCAGACTCGCTCCACACAATTCTGGGGCCATCACGCTTGCCTCATGCTAACCTTGCTGAGCACTGAGTCTGGTTTGTAACTAAGCAGTATTTGTGTTCATTAGTCATGTCCCCTTGCTCTCCGCTGCCAGAATGGAGAGCTCAGAAGCTATGTCTGAATTTTGCTCACGGTCAAATCCTCGGGTCTGATCAGGGAAAATACTTGTTGACCATAGGAATGAATGATAACCTGGACACAGAAACCTGCTCGGAACCCGGTTCTTCTTCTGTGATGCCGTGCAAGTCAGTTTGACCTCTTCTGTAAGTGGGTGCGATTCAGGCTTTCAACAAGTCTCTAGGGAGAACCTATGTATCAGGTACTAGGACACAGCCAGGAACAGGACTGAGCAGGAACTTAATTCTGTAGAACTTACCTAGAGGCACATAATCAAGGTGTAAAATAAAAAAGACTTTATACACTACTAAGATTAAACCGAATGATGAGATTTCAGGGCCATTGCAGAATGTCTCTGAGGCGATTTTTAAGTCCTTTCTCAAAGAGTCTATGGAATTTTCATTATCCAACCATCTAGTCTGGAAAAAATTCAAGGTAAAATCAACGTTTTGGGGCCGCAGTGGTGGAGAATTCGTAACTGCATGCCGCATTCCAGGCGAAGTCCCAACCGGTCCCAAGCTGAACTCATTGGCGGCGGGAGACCACATGGCCGCAGCCGCCTGGCAGTCGGGCTCTGCCCGTCCTGCGCAATCAAGCCGTCAATCAAGACCGGGCTCCGCCTCCGGCGCGCGGCTGAGTCCCTCTCTATAAAAGGAGCCGGCGAGCGATGACGAGCCTTTACGTAGGCGCGTAACGGGGGAGGGTGGTGCGTGTGAGGTCATCGCGCGGGCCGGCGGGCGGGGTCGGACGGTTTGAACAAGACGAAGACAGAACCGAAGCCGGCACGGGCAGTGGACGCGGGCCCGCCGAGAGCCGGTAAGTCAGTTAGCAGGCACCAGGCGGCAGCCGTGGGGACAGACTGGTGGGTCTCAGGCCCGGCAGTCGCCGGTGGGCGCTGTGGGCCGTGTCCCTGCCGTTCCCCAGCGCTGTACGGTTCGGGCCGGGTTGGGGGAAGGGCGGGGCCGTGACCCGGCGCGCGCTGGCTGGGCTGGGGGGCGCGCGCTCCACTCTGCCGGGAGGGGTGGGTGGGTGGGTGTGGGGGGTGAGGGCAGGGGCGGGGCGAGGGCCGGAAGTGGGGGCTTCAAGGCCTCGGCCGAGTGTGGCACCCAAACGGCGGTGCAGGGGATTCCGGAATGGCCGGGCTCACGCTGGGGGTGTGCTTGGTGGTTGTGGGCCCCGCTGGACGCTGTCGGAACCCCGTGTTGCCCACCCCCTCCTCCCAATTAGGAAGTGATGTTGCCTGATGATTGCGAGTTGGTGTTTTGAATTCAGACCTAGGTTTGATTTTTGCTGTGCAACCTTGGACAGGAGCTTTAATTTTTCCCGGCCTCAGCCTCTTCATCTGTAAGACGGGGATAATGATAGTACAATGATAATTGTTAGGAGAGCTCTTAGCAGGCAAACAATGAGCCAACTTAATGGGCCTTTGGTTTCTTCAACAGGTGCTTGTTGAGTGCCTACTAGGTGCCAGGCACTTAGCTAAGCATTGACTGTACCTGGGAGCAAGAGGGGAAAGGCCTGCTCGCTAGGAGTCTACACTGTGGGGGACGAGACAGATAGGAAATAAAAATGAATATATGGACTAGATGATTTTATGTAATTACTAGGAAGACAGCGTATTAGGGTGATGTGAGCAGTGTTTTGCTAGTCTCCTGCTTCAGCTTCCCTGGGGCGCTGCAGGGTAGAGTGTGGCCTCTCATTTTGGGAATGAGTCCTGAGACTGGAGGAAGGGTGATTGGACCCATCGACGCTTGACGAGGTCTTAAAGACACTTGTCTTTAAGAATAGTAAAAATAACATTTTGCTAATTGGGTACTTGCTATGTGCCAGGCATCGTGTTATGTGTTTGATGTGACATTGTCATTTGCTGTCACAATATCTCCTCATTTTACAAAGGAAGAGACTGAGACTCTGAGAGATGAAATGATTTGCTTTATGCTGCCCAGCAAGTGACTGAACTGACATGTGATTCCTGAGACTCCTGAGTTACCCTGCCTCCTTGAGGTTCAGAGCCAGTTAGCATGTTTCTTTTAAATGTGTTCATTATCATGCTGTGTCCAAAGCAGTTTCTGGGACATAGGGGACCTATGACATGATGTGCTTTTCACTGAAGTGTTTTCCCCTGATTCCCATTTAACCTCACCATCCTCTTGTTTTACAGGTGAGCTGTTGTAATCTGGAAAGATGAAATGTTTACTCAGGGACATGCTGACTTTTTTCTGGTGGTTCCTCCCTCTTCTTTTTTCCATAGGGCTCCATAGTGCCTTGAAAGTACTAGGTTGCACCTCAGTCAGCATTGAATCAATGAGTTTGGGAACCTCCTAGGAGAACTCCTGAAGGAGGAGAAATAGCTGGCTAGGAAAGAGGGATCCTTTCAAAGCAGTTGAAACCTAGACCAAGAGACCTAGACCATTTAAAAAAAAAGTTAAAAAATTTATTTTATTGTAGTAATTATTCAACACATTAAAATAATTTCTTACATATAGGTTCCCCGTTTCTTTGATATATATTTTAACACACCCTGCCCTCCACCAAATCAAGTGTTCTTCCCCACTGTACCGTGGGTTCCACCACCATTTGCCCTCACCTACCCATTTCCTTTTGGTCACCTCAGTTCTGTTGCAAATGTTCCAGGGTTGATTTTGAAGAAACTTTTTTAAGGAAAGGTTCAGTCAAGAATAGGGGTGGGCAGGCAGGCAGAAAGAGGAGGAAGTAGCATTTATTATTTTATTTAGTTGTTCATCTTGTTTGTTTCCCCCAACCCTGGGTCTCAAATCAGTGTCCTTGGGATGTATGTGGACTTTGGTGGCCTTATCCAGTAGGCCACCAGGGCATTCCTGGATCAAAGAACCTTTAAGGAGTGAAGTTGCATGGTGATCATGGGGTCTTCCTTGGAAACAAAGCAGTGGAATTTTTATTGAGGAAGAGAGCTGGAGCTAGCTGGAGCTCTGAGAAGTAAGCTATGTTTTGACTGCCTGGAAGAGCCAATTAATGGATGAGTCAGTGAATGTTTATTGCACATTTACAGGGTGCCTAACTCCATGTATTTAGTGGCTGCAGAGTTTGCAGAGTATATGGCACCAGGTATTAATGTACTCCTAATGAAAGAGTTTAAAATTATATGATGAAGCACCATTAACGTTTTCTGAGCTGGGGTGTGGTCAGAAGACATGTGGCTTTATCAACCGCTTTCATTTTATTGTCGCATGATGCACACAGTACCCGGTGTATGTATGTCACCAAAATAGATTGCAAGTGCTCAGCCTGGGACCATGCTTTTTGTTTCACCATGTCTCTCCTTGGTGCTTGATAATACCATTTGTACACAGTATGCATTTCATTTATTGGTTCATTCAAGGAATTTAAACAGGGAAGACAGTTGATCTGATTTGTGATTCAGAAAATTCTTTTCTGGCTGCTCTGTAAGAACACATTGAGACAGTGAGCCACATTTGAAGACTTGTAGTGGATCTGGACGAGAGATGGTGATGGCAGGTCTTGGGGCACTTTTTGCTACTGGAAAAAGGCTGAGTGTGACAAAGTCCTTTAGATTTTGTTTTATTTCTCTTATGTATCAGATGCATAAGTATTTTCTATACCACATCTCCTTTAAACCTCTACACTTTCCTTTTCAGATAGGCGGTATTAAGTCAATGTAACTGAGATGTATTGAAGTTCAGTAACTTGATCTACATCATGCTATTAATGAGTGACAGCCTCACAATCAAATCTAGGTCCTTCCAACTTGAAATCCTTAGTTTTGTTTTGTTTAAAGGAAAGGTTCAGGCAGGAATGCTGGCAAGCAGACAGGCAGGAGGAGAGAGGAGGAAGAATCATCTTTATCTTATTTAGTTGCTCACACTGGTTGCGTCCCCCTGGACCCGGGACTTGAACCCAGGGGTATGTGGCCTGTGCTCCTTGGGAGGCGATTGATCTGATCGCTGCTTCACCAGGGCTCACCAGTACTCAGCTTTTTTACACAGAGGAGATTGCCTCTCCAGTCCCAGGATGATTCAGAAATGAAGAGATAATAACAGTCCAGTGTAATTTTTGTCTGTGGGGAGGTCTGAATGAAGTGCTTTAAGATTTTAGGGATTAATTTCCCAGTGGTGTTAGGAACTAAATTGTGTAGGCTTCTTGTAAAACACTTTGTTTTACAAGAATCTTGATTTTAGGACTATAAGAATGTTGATAGTTTGCTTTCTGAAGAAAGTTTATATACATTTTCTCTCTTGTAAGTGTCCTGCCACCTGAAAACAGGGAGCATTTAGTGAATGCCCACTATATGCAAGGCACTGTGCCCTGTACTGAGGGGAGTGGGGCATGGGAATGTCAGGGCACAGATCTAATAAGTCATTTACCTCCAGACCTCACTCACCCCTGCTCTGTAACGGGATTGGGTGGGTAGATCTCTGTCTCTCCTAGACTGCACATTCTGTAACTTTGTGACTCAAGAGGCTTGCAGCAGCCCAGTGCAGGAGATGGGTGGGAAGATCAACTTCTACCCTGGTTAGTTACTAGGTGGAGGGAGTGTAGTGCCTTAAGAGAGCATGGGTTCTTATAGTTTTCCAAATTTGCTCCCCCCCACGCTTTGACAACATCGATGTCTCATGAAACGAAGGAAATGTTAAATATCAAGGTCACTCTGACCATTGTTTTATAGTGGTGTGTCCTCATGGTGACTGCCCAGGGATTTCATGTAGATGTGGGTTAGCCTGCCCCTAGTTCATGAGTCTTCCCTTTCCACCTGTTTTCTCCCAGCAGCCTGGTGACCTTTTTCTTTTTTCTTTCTTTTTTGTTGCATAAAGAGAGGAAGGAAAGGGAGAGGAGGGAGAAGCACATTTAACAAAGAGGAGGAAGCACTTTGGTTTATTTTTGGTTATCTTCACCTTCTTCCCCCGCTAGAGCCCATGTCTTTGGGTTTACATGGTTCTCAACTGCTGGCTTAGCGCCTGAGCCATCAGGCTGTGCCAGGGGGTCTTTTTCAAACTTCATTGAAAATGTGATTCTACTACATTTACAACTCCACATGGATTCCTTAACAGTTAGTGAATAAAATCAAACTTACCCACAGCCTGCAGAATCCGACATTATCTGGCTGCTTCACTTCTTACTTGTGTCCTGCTCTCCCTCTTGCTCCTGGTCTATCCCCTCTCTTCCAGATCTCCACGTGGCTGCTTCCTTCTGATTCTGATTTTTTTTTTTTTTTTTTTTTTTTTAAAGAAAGGTGCAGGCAGGAATGAAGACGAGCAGGCATGCAGGCAGGAAGAGAGAGGAGGAAGAAGTGTATATATATTTCAAAATATTTTTTACTGTAGTAATTATTCTGCACATTAAAATAATTTCCTTTGTGTAGGTTTCCCATTTCTTAGTTATATTTTAACGTATCCTGCCCTCCACCAAATCACTAAGTGTTCTTCATCATTGTCCAGTGGACTCCGCCACCATTTGCCCCTGCCCGCTCCATTCCCTTTTGGGAACCTCAGTTCTGTAGAAGCATCAGTTTTTATTTAGTTGTTCGTCTTGGTTGTTTCCCTGGGTTTTTGGGGTGTAGCGGATAATCCCTGGATTTTCCTGCTAAGCCACCAGGGCACACCCCTTCTGATTCTTTAGCCCAGACATCAGTCATCTCAGATGCCCGTGTTTGCCTCCCATTGCCTAAATGTTTCCTCTGAAGGCATATATGCTATTTGTCTTTGTATTGGGACAGTATCCACTTTCACTACTGGAATGTGAACCGTCTGCAGACAGGCAGCATGTCTCCTGCTTATCTGTTTCCCGTACCCGAGAGCTGTGCTGGTTAAACATTTATTGAATGCATGAGAATGAGGATGGCATCCACATTAAATATCATTTTAAGTTAATGTGTTTCAGTGTATTTGCTTGAATTTGAAAGCCTGAAGAAAGGTGAGGGGCAGCATTGTAGGGGAGGGGAAGGAATATGGACATTGGGACTGGACTGGCATGACTACCTGTTCCCACGGCTTCTGTGCTGAGTCTCTTATCTGTAAAATGAGAAGGAGTGGGCACTGTAGAGCTGTCAGGATTAACAGCTGACATTTAGTAGGCCCTCAGATGTTCTGTTCACAGGTGGCCCAGAAGAGAATTGGAGAGAAAGGGTCATTCCCCATCACTTCTGTAGTACTTTGGTTATTAATAAGTTTATTTAAAGCTTTAATTATAAAAATGCATATAGTCTTTAAAGAAAGTTTGAAAAAGGGCAACTGTAGAGAGGAATTAAAAGCTCACTAGCCAAAGAAAACTATTATTTTGAAGAGGATAAACTTGGACTGGCTTTTTTTTATTTTATTTTAAGGAAAGGTGCAGGCAGGAATGAAGGTGAGCAGAGGCAGGCAGGCAGGCAGGCAGGAAGAGAGAAGAGGAAGAAGCATTTTATTTATTTTCTTTAGTTGTTCATCTTGGTTGTTTCCGTTGACCTTGGGACGTGAACCCAGAACCTTGGGATATATGTGAACTGTACCCAAGCCCTGCTGCACCAGGGCTTGCCAGGCTGATTTTTTTTTTTTTTAATTCTAAAGGAAAGGTCAAGGCAGGAATGAAAGCAAGTAGGCAGGCAGGCAGGCAGGCAGGGAAAGGAGGAAGCATCTTTTTTATTTTTATTTAGTTCACCCTGGTTGTTTCCCCCAGACCCAGGACTCCAACCCAGGGGTATGTAGCCTGTATTCCTTCAGAGGAAAATGACCTAACCGCTGTTCCATGAGGGCACGCTTGGTTGACATTTTCTAAACAGGATGTCCTGTGCTTTTTTGTGCCTCCTTCACAAAGCCCTTACTTAGTGTTCTTTCCTTACTTAATATTTCTTATAGTTTTGTTTGTTTTTTTAAAGGAAAGGTGCAGGGAGGAATGAAGATGAGTGGGCAGGAAGAGAGAGGAAGAAGCATTATTTTATTTAATTGTTCATCTTGACTGCCCCCCTACTCCCCTCCACTACTGGGAGTTATGTGGACTATGTCCAGTGACCTTATCTGTTTGACCACCAGGGTGTACCGTCTTTTATAGTTTATATCAGTATATTAAAATGGGGACTACATTTTAGACTGACTGGTGTTGGGCAATACATGGAAATTCAGGTTCAAGTTGGAATCCTAGTGTTTCTGGTGGAAGAAGGGTAGGCTTAGAATTTGAGTGTTCCCACAGGTCTGCTTTCCATCCTTGCATGGCTAACATAACATGAGCCCTTCTCTTTCTCTCACATGCTGTAGAAGATGGCAGTGAACGTATATTCCACCTCAGTCACCAGTGATAACCTAAGTAGACATGACATGCTGGCCTGGATCAATGAGTCTCTGCAGTTGAATCTGACAAAGATTGAACAGTTGTGCTCAGGTAAGAGAAACCCACCAGCTCACTTTTTCAGGAAAACCTGCAAGTGCTTCAGGAATGGGCAGACCTGTCTCTGACTACAAAAGCCTCAGGTTCAGGTTCTGTGTAAGGGTTGCTCCATTTCTTCTCGGTTCTGCTTCCACTTCTGCGGGGAGCTGTGTTCAGAAAGCTGCGGCCCTCTGGCCTGCCCCCACCGTTTCTCACTCTAGTGTCTGCAACTTTGCCCTGACCTCTCTGCACTCTTGTGCATCCATATTTGAGATGTTATATTTGAGGACAAGAATTGTAATTGTTCCAGTTCTAGATTAGTTTATTAATCACATTTCTTATTTCCAAGTTGTACAAGGCTGAAAATCAGGCAAAATACCATTTCAGCCACAATTTTATCCAGTTACTTTTTAATGAGAAATTGACAGAATGATAATTTAAAACAAGAATAAAAATGTTTTGTTTCTGTATATACTAATTATATAGCGTTTAGAAGACTAGAAAGAAGAAAATAAAAATGTCAGTCGTTTCATTATTCAGAGAAAGCCACTGTTTGAATGTTTTCTTTCTGTCACTGTACAATATACTTGTATGTTTTCCATCTTTTTTTCATTTAACATTATATTGTGGATATTCTCTATTGTCACTCAGTATCATGGAAACACTTGTTTTTCATGATTGCATACTATTTCATGAATGTGCTGGGATTATTTAATGTGTTTTCAATTTTAGATTGTTTCTAATTTTCCCATTCTGAACAATGACTACATTAAGTATCTCTCAACATAAATCTTAACTATTTCCTTAGTGATGCCTAAAAGTGGAATTATTAGATCAAAAGGTATGACCTTTGATAATTATTTCATAAAGCTATTAGTGGTTTCTGCTTCCTCTGAAGACTTCTGTCTCACTTTTAAGGAGTTCTGTGGATTCCTCTAACTGTCCTGACATGATAAGGAGGAACATGCCAGGGCTGTCAGAACCTGATTTACTACAGGTTGAAGGTGAGGTCAAGAATATGCCAGAAGGAGGCTGAGATACGTATCCTGTTTGTGGGACATAGAGCATTAGAACCCTTAGCCTCTCCTGATAATAAGAACACGTCATTTAATTGAACACTGTGTGTCAGGATTATGTAAATGCTTTTTGAGGATATCTTAATTCTCATTATACCTCCAAGAGGTAGGAATGGCTATTGACTCCATTTTACAGATGAGGAAATGGAAGTAGAGAAATTGAGTAACAAGTCCAAAATTATCCAACCACAAATAGAATTGAGACTTTAACCCTGCCTGCTCCTAAGAGTTTTCTTTGACCAACTGATGCCATTTGAATCAACTTAAAATCATTGCTACAATTTATATTTGTATGTGTCTGTGTCTCTCTGTGTGTATACACATACTTACATCCGCTTTAAGGAACTGAACTTCTGTACTTCCTTATTTGGTACCTGGGTCCTAGACTTGATCTTAGTTCATTTGCTCATCTTGTTATTTACCCTGTAAAGTTTAATCTCATTTTACAGATGGTCTGAAGGAGGTTCTGTGTGAAGTTGTACAGTTAAACAGTGGTGCCCAGAGACACGCTCACTAAATATTAATAACTTTATTATGCATAGCACAGATTGTTAGCTTTAGCTCTGTACTGCTGCTTCCCCTTTTTTTGTTTTCTCAGTTTTCTTGTAGATCCCCATTTGTTTGAGGCTTTTAAAGTACTTTTTTTGCCCCGTAGTTATGACTAATGTGGGAATGAGGTCATCTTGGTTTTCATTTGAGTCCCCTTTTTTCACCAACAATTTCTCCCTAAACTTAGCACTTTCTATACATACACTCCAAATTATATTTCACTTTGTGAATTGGGAAATCTATTTCCATGTGCAGATAAGCAGTATATGCACTGGTCTGGCTCCAGATTTATCTCCTTGGACAGGGAGCTGTCGTGGTTAGTCAGGATTGGGCATGTACAGGCATTAGTCTGTCCTGAGCCATTTGACGTTGGATGAATCCCTTAATGTTCTAGTTCCTCATCTGTAAACTGGCAGTGGGACCTGGCTCACGTGTGGGCTATTGTGAGAGTCACCTGTGAAAAATAGCTTTCATAATTGATTCACCTGGAAATGAGTACAGCTCTCTTGAGGAAGGACATATCTTTATTTTATCAGATGAGGAGATCGCCCATGGGGGACAGCATTTGCACTACAGAGCCTGTTTTAAGTTAAGGTACATGTAGAAATGAAAGTGAGTAGGCAGGCGGGCAGGAAGAGAGAAGGAAGAGCATTTTATTTTATTGCCATTTTAGTTTCTTACACTGGTTGCTTCCCCCAGACCTGGAACTTGAACCCAGGGGTATGTGATCTGTGTCCTGAGGAGACAGTTGACCTAACTGCTGCGCCACCAGCACGAGCCAGAGCCTGTTTTTGAATGCAGATCCTTGTGACCATACAACGCAGTGTTTCTACTGTGTTCTTATATCCCATGTCCCCTCCCCCTTTACTCGAACTCAGCCACAGGGTCCATCATGTGATATCTTTTTCAAAGAAGCATTTGGAAGAGAGTTAAATATAAATTGCATATAATTAATTACGATATCATTTCACTAAAAACGTGTGAAGAATTTCAACTATGCCGGATGCAACTTTTCTTATTTTAGATGAAGTAGTTTTCTACGGTAGGACTTGGTAAGTTCAGGACACTTAACTGATTGGTAAACAGATCTCTTCATTCATAACTAGTTTTCTCCCTGAGCCATGGAGACCTTCTCTCAGAGTATGTGGGTGGGTGCATTATACTTCACGTTGGTGTTTAGAAAACTTGGTCTCAGCTTCCGGTAGGAGATGAAACAGGAAGAGCCTCAGATGCTGTGTCTTTGAAGAGGGGCCTGCTGCCAAGGGGTTGGGGTCATGGAGAAAATAAGGCGCCTCAGATCCATGCATTTATTGAGGCCTGGAGAAAATCCCAGTAGTCTGGTCAGCAGAGGATCCAACACAGAATTTCCTATGAACAGAATATTTCAATGTGTGGAATAGGTTGTTCCCTGGAGAAGGCAAAGCTCTGAGGTCCTGCAGTGCTAAAATGACTGATGGTGCGCCCTGGTACAGGAACACTTGAGTGCAGTCCACCAAGTGGACTGGGGCCTGGGTTCACAGCTCAGGACCTGGAGGAGCAATCAAAACGAGCAGCTAAATAGTCAGTAAAATGCTTCTTCCTTTCTTTCAAAAAAAAAGAAAAAGAAAAAAGCCTGAGTTTTATCAGCTTTGTGGTCCCTTACCCCTCCCCCGTTCCCATGAAACAAGCCTTTGCTGGCTCTTTATTAAGATAAGGCGAGAATAACTTAGCCTTTGAGTTTATGTAAAATAACTTGCAGTCTCGCTCATGCTGTTCTGAGCGTGTGACCACTCTTCCAACCAGGTTTCCCCCATTTTATTTTTGCCTCAGCTGGCTCTGTTTTCCAGACACTCCATTTTGGGCCTTGATTCCACCATTCTTCTGGTGTCCCAGAACTGAGAAGCATCTTTTGAGGCTAATTCACAAAGTTTCATACATCTTCAGAAGGATCATTTGGATCCATCGCCTTCTTAGTTCACTTACTGCTGCCACAGTGGCTTCCTGAGTTGGCCCTGCCTCTCTCCGGCCCTCCCACCCCCTCTTCTCCTGGACCAGTTGTCACTGCCTTGCTAAGAACTCATTTTTTGAGTCACCCATCCGTTTAAGGAAGTATCACTTCAGCTTTTTGCCTAACTCATCTAGTACCTTCTTGATTTTCCTTTGCCTTAATTAAAGCAACACAAAAGACATGCAACTTAATTTCTTCAGATTATAAGTATTTAGGTCTTCACTGTAGGAATGTACTGGGAAGAAATTCATAATTAGCAGAAATGCCACAAGTTAGAGAGTCGTCATCTTTTAGCTGTGTTTCTCGCCTCTTTGTGACTTGACTTACTGAGCATTTAGCACAGGCCAGACACTTTCAAAAGCAGTTTATATATGTCAAATACGTAATCTGGCAAATTAGGACTGTTACCCCTATTTTACAGGTAGGGAATGTGAGGCACAGAAAAGTTAAAAAGCTTGTCCAAGGTACCTCATTCTAGCTGTACACATACTATTTTCCTGTAATTTGAAAACATAATTGACATCCTGTATATGTAGTTTTAGTATCTAAAATCTTATGGTTTAAAATTGAAGAGGTGCAAAACGACGAAGTCTCTCTTCATGCTGTCTGCTTGGCACCCAGTTCCCCTTCTCAGAGAAAGCCAGTGTTAGCAGCTGGGCAACCTCCTGAGAGAAGGATGTACAAGTAAAACTGTCCACCTCACCTTATTATGTGTGTGTGAGTTCTCTTCTCCCCCTTTTTTTACTCAAGTGGTGATGTGTTTAATTACATATTTTAGAAAGTGGTGTTGCATATCCATGTATCAGATAACGTGGTATTTTTTCCTCTGGCTGTATATGTAGTTTCATAATTTCTTTAGATCAGCCCCCTGTTAGTGGACATTTAGTTTGTTTCCTGTTTATTTCTATTACAGACTCTTGCAAAAAATAATTTATACAAGCACACGTTTCACAGTTTTGTTTTCTGCTTTCAAAATTAAAGTAGGATTACTTTTTCCATGTTAAAACAAATCTTGGTACACTCTGGTGGAGTAGTGGGTGGATGCAGTCCACGTGCATCCCAGGGTCCCAGGTTCATGTCCCGGGTGTGGGGGAGCAACCAAGAAGAGCAACTAAATAAACAAAATGCTTCTTCCTCCTCTCCCTACCTGCCTACCTACATACCTTCATTCCTGCCTGTTTCTTTCCTTACAAAATAAAAAATCTTGAGGCTGATTTTTAACCTTTGCATTAGTGACTCCTCACAGCCCTATTTCCAGGTTTTATTCTTTTTAAGATTACTCAAGTCAGACCTACTTCCGAAAGCCTGAAGTCTTCCATTTAATAGTATTTCCCTTGTGTGTGTTAAAACACTGGGAGTTCTTTATATGGAGTTTTCTGGTAGAGGAGCATCTGATTTGGGTAGAATGACTTTCTTCTGACTCTCCAAAGGACTTTTGACCTGACAGGGTTGAAAGCCAGCGCACTTCAGATCCTGCGTCTGGGGCTGTATGATGCCCTCGTTTTGTGTTCTTTTCCAGCAGAACAGATCCTGGTAGGGTGGGTACTTAACAGGGACTCAGCTAGTCCTACCCTAAGTCTGTCTGCCTACTGAGGACACATGATGTGGGTCTTTCCTCCTGCCATATGTTGTTGAGACAATGGACATCCAAGAGGTTCTCTTCTAACTCTGTTTTGTTATTAAGGCAGAGACTAGAAAGAAGGTACTTTTTTTTTTTAAACATGATCTGTATCCATTTGAGACAGTTATAGGCCAGGAGTTTTGATCCTTTTGTATAAAGCAGCTGGTATACTTTCTTCTTTTAAATATTTACTTTGTATGTCTTCTAATTATAAAAGTAATAGTTATGACACACCTTGGTAGCCTAACGGATAAGACCGTGGGACACAAAAAAATGCTTCTTCCAGTGTGCCCTGGTGTAGTAGTATTTGGGGCCGCCACCTACAGTCAGGTGTAATCCACATACACCCCAAGGACCCAGGTTCAAGACCTGGGATCAGGGGGCACAAGCAAGATGAGCAACTGAATAAAGTGTTTCTTCCTCCTCTCTGTTCCTGCCTGCACCTCTCAAAAAAAAGAAAAAAGGTTACATTGTATATAATTGTATATCTACTAAGCCACCAGGGTGTGCCAAATCTTTTTTTTTTAGCGAGAGAAAGAAGCTTTTTTTTTTTTTTTTAAGGAAAGGTACAGGCAGGAAGAGAGAGGAGGAAGAAGCATTTTATTTAGTTAATCATGGTTGTTTCCCCCTGGTGCAGCCTGGGACATAAACCTGGGTCCTTGGGGTGTATGTGGATTACTCCTGACTGGAGGTGGTGGACCCGAATACTACTACACCAGGGCACACTGGAAGAAGCATTTTTTTTTCCCCCCAAGGAAAAGAAGAGGAAGAGGAAGCACTTTTTGTTTATTTTTGGTTGTCATGTCGTGTCGTCCCGTCCCCCCCCCTGTCCTGGGTTCGAACTTTGGGTCCTTGAACTTTACATAGTGTATGCGCCAGCCACTGGCTTAGTGCCTGAGCCACCAGAGTGCCCCTTAATAATAAATCTTGAGCATTTCTTAACAAAGTAAAAAAATCGTATTTTGAATGCTTATGTAATACTCTTTGAGGAAGTTGGTGTGCTAAAATTTGTGTAATCAAACACTTCTACTCTTGGACATAGTTTGCTTTCAATTTTTATTTCTGTGGATAAGATTATGATAGTTTCACGCATAAATCTGTCGTTAGAAAAAAACAAACCCAGCTTCCTTTGTCTACATCCTCATGTATTTATATTTATTTTGTGAATTGTCTAATTGCTTTGTCCATTTTTAGTGGTATCTTAATTTTTTTCCCCCTGTATTAACTTTGCTTCAGCCAATTTGATTATAACAGCCTGGTGTATCTCCTTTCCCTGATGCAGGAAATGCTTCTTCACTGAACTGGACTGTGTCTACGGGGTGTCTAGTGATGTGGAAGAGAGCAGCGCACCAAGTCAGAGTACCTGGGCTTTGTCCTAAGCTTGATCTCTGGCCTCTGTGGTCTTGGGCCATGTGTTTGGTCCTCAGTTTTTTTAATTTGCAATGCATGGCTCTAAGGAGTCTCCTGGCTCTAAGGAGTCTCCTAGCTCTAAAATATTAAAATATTAAACTGATAGTTCGTCAAGCAGTCTTTTTCTGAGAAGCACGACTGTTGTGCTTCAGTGGTTTTAGTTGACTCGGGTTGGATCCCTTGGATGACTTGAGAGCCCTGTACATTTAATAAATGTGCATCATTCTGCTGTTTCAGAGAAAATATCTTCATGTGTAAGGCAGTGCTATGTGTATAGATGCTTCATAGATTATCTTCTGTATGTGTATTTTAAAGTTGATTTGAATATATCAGGATTCAAACAGTGTCTATGTAGGCAAGTTTAAATATATTTAAAATGTAAGAGTTAACTTCTCTTAAGGCTGTTAACTTTGTTGGAGAAACTGGGCTATTAACCTCTAGAATTTAGGATGCCCTCAGTGTCCCTATTTATAAAAATATAAATGTTCCTATTTCAGTGACTAGCACATAGAATGTCCTCAGTATATTTTGTTAGATGAGTAAATAAACTAGCCACCTCAAAAATCAGACTTCGACTTTGTGATGCTCCTTTATGCTAAGAATGTCACTGGTCACTGAAGTACTTCTGCTCTCTTCCCATCTTTCCAAAATAATGATAAAGATACTCTTTAATTCTAGAAATGGCAGGGAGCCAGTTCGGCCTGATTTAAATTCTGTAGAATACATACTGCTTAGTCACTGGATTGCTGACTTCTTTCCCTGACTTGCTCCGCCAGCAGGACAGTGAGTGCACAGTGAGTGCAGTTTGGTCAGCGTTAGAGAAATAATATCCTGCACATCTTAAGGGACAAAAACTTTTTTTGAGTTAGTAATAGAAAAAGTGGGCAGATGAGGGAAGGAATAAAATTGAGGAGCAAATGGGAAGAAATATATAAATAATTTCTTCTAGTGGTCTTTAAAGTAAAAACAAAAACAAACCTATGTTTGAGGGTGGATCTTCAAAATACTTGGGAAATTCCTCCATCTGTTGGTGAGAAGCAGGGTATGTTCTTGTGAAGAATTAGATAATGTCCTTTCAGTTTCCCATTTTATTATGTTGGTTTATAATAAAGAATAACTTTTAAATATCATAGAAACGTTAGTTTTCTCCTTGTCAAAGGCTTCTAAGCTGAGTGTATTCTAGAGCTTAGTAGGTAAAGCCCCGGTCTTGTTGCAGATATAAAAAATTGACTTTGAAATCAAGTTGGCAATGAAGTTTCTGGGTTTTGTAGGTTCATTTTGCAGTGTTTTAAATTTTATTTGGGTTCAATGGTTTTTGGGTAAAGGTTCACTTTATTGCTTTAATGAAAGCTCTTAGTGAGTGTGTATTTTTTCCTTTGTTTATTCAGGGGCTGCCTATTGTCAGTTTATGGACATGCTGTTCCCTGGCTCTATTGCCTTGAAGAAAGTGAAATTCCAAGCTAAGCTAGAACACGAATATATCCAGAACTTCAAAATACTACAAGCTGGTTTTAAGAGGATGGGTGTTGACAAAGTAAGTTTTATTTTTTCAGTAGATTGTTCTTAACTGATGAAGTTTCCCTCTAGCCTCCATCCAGTTCTACCGTGCTCCATCCAGTTCCCTTACTTTTTCTTTCTTTCTTTTTTTTTCTTTGATTTTGCTCTTGTTTTACCTTCCTCTGTCCCTGGGTCTTAAATCTGGTCCTTGGACCTTAGCCACTGAACCACAGGAGTGTACCACTATCCTCTTCATAAGGAATTTAGTAGTTTGTAGGAATCTACCTATAAATCTATGCCTATGATTTGAAAAATAAATGTTGCTTAATCTGTGTTAGTCTGGGTTTTAACCCTTTTAATCTGAGTTTACTTCTGTAAAGCATACCATATGTTAGAATAAGTAGTTCTGATAGAGAAGATTCTAGAAATACCTGCTTTTTATAGCAAAGTACAAGGAAGAGCCTTGAGGGGTCCTGGGAAGCTCCCTTTTATGCCCAGAGTTATTTGACCATACTAGGAACGGGGTCCATCTGGGCTCATTAGTACAGCACTCTGTTTTAGTAGGTAATGCACTACTGTATTATAAAATTAAAGCCCCCTGTCTCCTTTGAGGTGTTTTTTTGAAAAAATTTTCTTAGTAAAACTTGCAGTCACTCTCTGATTTTCTGGTGCGTCTGATTTTTATTTATTTTGGAATTAATCTTTTGTACAGACTTTTGTCTGTACAATATATAAAATACGCACTTGTAAGAATGTCAGTCATCTGACAGTTTGAAATAGGTGTAACATATATAATCTTCCTTTGCTTTTTAACAATTATATTTTCTTTTTGAATAAGGAAAATTTCTAAAGTATACAAAAGTGGAATGGGGTAGTGGTCCCTCATGTACCTCAGTAATTACCACCTCATGGCCAATTTTATTTCTCTATCACCCTTGTACTCCTGGATTATTTTGAAATGAGTTCTAGTCATAGCATTTTTATTTGTAAATGTTTCATTATCATATAAACTGATTTTTAAAAATTATAGTTATTTGCTCAGTGGGGTAGATATAATTCAGTTGATTACTTACATATGTTTTTTTAATAAAATTACCTTTGTGGCTGGAGTCCTTGAAGAGTTAAAAGATAGTTAATAGGATTGGAATTACTTAAAAGACATACCATCTTTAGAAATCTATCCCAGAACTGATTCTTGATCTATTTTTAAGACAGTTTTCCAGTGCTTATACATACTTCTTACCAAACGCCTAAGAGTATGCCGTCATGACTGTGGAACACAGAGCCTTTTCTTTTAAAGGAAGGGAGAAGAGGAAGAAGCATTTGGAAAGAAGGGAGACAGAGAGAAGGAAGAAACGATTTATTTATTCATTTGCTCCTGTACCGGCCTGAGTTTGGGAACCCAGGTCCTTGGACTTCACATGGTTCACATTGCCAGCATTCCAGCTGACCAAGCCACCAGGGCGCGCCCCCAAAATTTTCTTTAACACGGTTCATTGTAGATGCCTGTGGTTAGTTTGTGCTTTGGAGTTCATTCTTTCGTGATGGGCTGTGTGGCTGTGCACGTTACACAGGAGACTGACTCTCTGGAGTGGAATGCCGTTTGTATCTTAGGAGGTGTTTGCACGTGCGTATGTGACGTGTGTGCCAGATCGTCTGTGTTGATTCTTTTTATACATTTGATGCACTTGGAAGGGGGTGGCAGGTGTAGGCATTTTGTGGAGGGCAAATGGAACTTGCTCTGTAAATTCCCAGAGGCTTAGTCCTCAGTTTGTACTTCTAAAACTTTCTTCCCTCTTTTGGCGGAACTTGAGATTGATTTGATGCGTAGGCATGTTTGATGCTTGCCAGAGCCTCTTACTTTGGGCTGAACAGTTTTGCTGTTTCTCTGCAGATAATTCCTGTGGACAAATTAGTAAAAGGAAAGTTTCAGGACAATTTTGAATTCGTTCAGTGGTTCAAGAAGTTTTTTGATGCAAACTATGACGGCAAAGACTATGACCCGGTAGCTGCCAGACAAGGCCAAGAAACTGCAGTGGCCCCCTCCCTTGTGGCTCCAGCTCTGAACAAACCGAAGAAGCCTCTCAGCTCGAGCAGTGCAGGTAAAACCAAACTGCGTTTCCGATGACTAGCATTCCAGGTGTTCGCTTATTCAACATTGTCAAGAGCTTTCTGAGTGACCATAAACTTCGGGAGCTTAGAGTAATTGCAGCCTTGGGGCAGAGCATGGCTGGTGGCATCAGGCAGACCTGTGTTTGTTCTCTGCTTAGGTCTTTGTTAGCCCTGTATAAGCTACTCCACCTTTCCCCAGTTTCTTTCTCTGTTAAATGGTAAATTTTTAATTTATTTTATAAAAGAAAGGTGCAGGCAGGAATGAATGTAAGTACGTAGACGGGCAGGAATTGAGGAAGAAGCCGCATCTTATTTTATTTTTTGTTGTTCACACCGGCTGTTTTCCCCAGACCTAGGACTCGACCCAGGGGTATGTGGTTTGCTCCTTCAGAGGTGATTGACCTAACCACTGCTCCACCAGAGCGGGCCTAAATGGGAATTTTAATACTTGCCCCAGGGGGTTGTTTTTGAGGTTGAATGAGTTACTGTGTTGGGTTTTGCCAGCGCTCTTTATTTGTATGCAGTAGAAATCCTTCAGGCTAGCTCACAGAAAATAAAAGAAGCCTTTAGTATGAACACAAGGATATTTCACAGAATCCTATGATGGGAAGTTACAACCAGACCTGAGCCCCCAGGAAGTGTGAAGGAGCTTTCTAGCTCTCTCAGGAACTGCTCTCTGCTCTGCAGTAGCTTTCTGTTGGCACTCCTGCTTCCCATGCTTGCTTATGGCTTTTCTGCCCTCCTGAGAGCTTTCTCTCCTGGGTGACGTTGGCTTGCTCTAATGCCAGCAGGATCTGGGCTGCAGGAGGGGACTGCTTTTGGAGACCTTTTAAAAGGTCTTGGTTTGGTTGGTTTCCCAAAATGTGTCTGCAGTAATATATTCATAGAATTTGCATATATACTTTGGGGCAGATGAATGTTCTAAAGATGCTAATTCCTCATTTTTCAGAAGGCACAGAAGCATTAATTAAGGTCCCAGAGTTCCTTGAAAGAGCTAGTCCATCTGGTAGGCAGAGGGACATTTGAGTACTTTTTATAGTTTTATTGCAGCCATGTAAAGTATATAATTGAATAATTTTTAGTATATTCACAAGTGTGTTCAGCTGTCACCACAGTTTTAGCATATTTTCATTAACCCCCAAAAGAAGTGTATGTGTCCAGTAACAGTCACTTCCCATTTCCCCCTTCTCTTCCAAACCTCTGCCCCTCGGCCCTAGACAACCTCTGATGCACTTTTTGCCTATCAGTTATCTATTCTTGACATTTCATAGAAAGGTAATCATAGAATTTGTCATCTTTTGTATCTGGCTTCTCATTTAATAAAATGTTTTAAGGTTCATCCATGTTGTAGCATCTGTTGATGGGGTTATATCTGAGAGATGTGTTGTTAGGTGATCGTCGTCGTGTGACTATCAGCTGCTGTGTAATTGCATCAACCTAGAGGTTTACCCTCCGCGTGCAGTCTAGGGTGTATGCAGTCTGTTGTTGACCGAAACTTTGTTATACAGCACACATGACTATACTTAATTCCTTTTTTTTTTTTTAAAGGAAAGATGCAGGCAGGAATGAAGGCAGGCAGGAAGAGAGGAGGAAGCAAAATTCTACTTATTTTAGTTAGTTGTTTATCATTGGTTGTTTCCCCAGCCCTGGGTCTTGAACTGGGGACCTTGGAATGTTGGTGGACTGCACCTGGTTTAAGCCGCTAGGCCACCAGGATAGGTCACTTAATTTTTTTTATGTCTGTTTGATAGTATGGTCCTACCACATTTTATTTATCAGTTGATGGTTATTTGAATTGTTTTCACTTTTTATGAATAATGCTGCTTATGAATACTTATTCAGGTTTCTTTGTGGTCGTATAGTTTCATTCCTCTTGGGTATATATCCAAGAATTTAGACTCCTGGAGCAGAATTCTTGGATCATATGGTAACTGTGTTTAACCTTTTGTAGAACTATTTTAAACTGGCCGCAATGTTTTACATTCCCATCAGCTGGGCTTATAACGGGTTGGATTCTGCATATATTGAGTGCTTTTATTCCTTAGCTACTTAAAGTGGGGAACTGCATAGACAACCCTGTGAATTTTGTATTTCAGATGCTAATAGGCATACTGAGACTTGTATTAAGCATTTAGTCTTTGGGATAAACATGTTTGAGATCCTCCTGAGAAAATGCCTGTTACTGTGGGTGAAATACTTTGTTATTGGAGAGTCAGACATCAGATATTTCTCAGCCTGGCGTAATATACAAGCTTTTACAAAACCCTGAATGAGTGAGTGAGTGAAATCATGAAGAATCATTTTACCTTGAGATAGCCCTTTTTTGATTATCTTAATTGGTAGATAGCTTCGTTAGCCCCTTCACTACTTTTTCCTTGTCTTTGTCTGCTCTTGGCTATTACTACTGAGAGAAGTCTGGAAATCATAGTCACTGTGTTCCTTTTCTCTCAGCCCTTTTAAACAAAAGGTGAACAAAGAAATGGGTTTTGAAGTATTTAGTGGGTAAAAGCAGCCTGCTACCCCCCTCCCTCTTCCTAATTGAAGGAGCCTGGAGATTCTGAGTTAGGAGGAATCTACTTTCTAGATGGGGACTCGTGAGCACCCGGCAACAACTGGGCTGTGCGCTCACTCCTGGCGGGAGGTTTTTTTTGGCTGCGTGTTGCTGCCCAGTTTGTGGAGTTTGTTGAGCTGGGTTAAGGTAGATCATCTGTATGCACCAGGATGCCTGTGCCTCTTTCAGATGATAGTCCTGTTCACCCCAGCGGGGAGAAAGCCTCACAGCAGGACTTAATCCCGGCACAGAAGACTGCAGCTAAACTTGGTACTTAACTCTGCTGCCTGGGTGCAAAACCACTTTGGGTGAACATGGGGGTGTTGTTTTGCATGCTGGGCTCTAGCGTTGGGTACTGTCACCGCATTGTTGTGGAGGGAACTGGTCACAGTCCCCAGTCCCCTCTCTGTCTGGTGGATTTGTTTTTGTCTTGAAAGACTTCTCTTAGAAAGCCTCTGCTCCTTTCTCAGCAACGCAGAGGCCCATTGCAACTCACAGAACTACTGCGACGCCCAAGGCGGGCCCGGGCCTGGTGCGGAAGAACCCCGGCGTGGCCAGCGGCAACGGCGATGACGAAGCGGCTGAACTGATGCAGCAGGTAGGCTCCTCCTGTGTCCAGATCGGGACTTGCTCCGGGGCAAGATGGCACTTGCTGCCTGGACCAGGAAGGCTTGTCTGCCTTTTCGAGTGAAGACCTGTCACGTGTGCTGCCGAAGCTTCTCGGCGCACACAGGCGGCAGTTGGGTGCTATGCGGCAGCACGGGCAGAGGTGGAGGAGGGGAGGGCGTCCGGCATTGCTGGTCTGTCAGTGCGACAAACTGCTGTCTGGAATCGACCACATACTGGTACTTCGTTGAATGTCCGGAATGCTGTCTTGGTTCAGGAGGGTGCAGAGTGGTTCTTGAATTTGGTTTTGACGAAAAATAAAGGCGAGGTCCTTTTTTCGCCTGTGCCCCCGCTCGCTCTGGGTCTTGGACCCTGGATGGTCTGTGCCTCAGCCGCCTGAGCCCAGGCTGTGCTCAAGTTCCTTTCTGCACAGCGTTTTAAAGGAAGGGCGCCACAGCCGGGTGGCTGAAATCTGAGGTCACTGTCAGATTGAGAGTGGAACTAGTGTGAAAAGCGTGTTGCTCACTTCTTACTTGGTCAGTGATTGATTCAGGACTGAAGAACCTGAATGTACTTGTTAGAGGGAGGTCTCTATGGAGCAGAACTAATTTTAGATTTTGAGACTTTTTCACTAATCCTGTAGTTTTAATTTTTTGCTTTTTGGTTGATCCTCCTGATTAATTCAGTTTGAAAACCAGAGTGCTTTGTGATTCCAGTGAGTTTGGGATTGAATTCTTAGTTTCTTAAAGGCCAAGGTCCTAGGGGAAATGACCTCACTTGAATCCAAAAACTCTTGCGTCCCATGTCCCATGCTCATACCAGCTCTTTGGAGACAGAATATAAGAGCCTGATTAAAGATCACAGTATGCCTTTTTCATTATTTGATTTGTGTGTCTCACAGTCCTAGGTTTTGGGGTGTGTCAAGGTCATCGTCATTGGTGCAGCTGCCTTGCGCACCTGGTGGGTCTGTCCTTTTCTGGGGCCGCCTGATAGTTTGAGGAACGGCCACAGCAGCAGTGAAAGAAAGGGTGGTGGGGAGAATGGTGGAAAGTGGCTGACTTAACTGTTGGCTACTAGGTGATGGAGTACTTACTGGAAACTTTCAATTACTTTTGAAAGTGATGCTATGGTTTTAAAGAAATAGTGACGAGCTGTCTAAATCTGGTTGTAGTTTGGCCTGTGCAGGTTTTTGATGGCGAACGTTGAAGTTAAGGGTTTGACAAAATGGTCCTGGTGGTCCAAGTCACATACTCTTCATTTCTGGATGCTGCTTGACTGTCAGTCAGGAAGGTAGAGCTGCTTTCCACCCTGGGACAGGACTCGATCCTCAGGCTGTGGAAAGCCAGATAAGCTGCTTATTTCAGCGTTCTTTGCAAACTGAAAGTTTGGAAGGTTGGGCTGCATTTCTTGGTGCCTTATGGCTTTCAGAATTCCATCGTAGCCAAGTTGTTTCCAGCAGCAGCACCTTTTTGTGTGACCCTCCTTGTAAGTCCTGTGAGTCTGTTACGCTGCAAGGCATTGCCATGCCGTTTGCGTTGGTGAGAGTTAAATTCACATCGTACATTTGAATGCACTTGAATGAAGATGCCTTGTACTTAAAATACTGAAGGACCAAGAGTAGTTATGCCCTTTATTTTCTTGCTCTTGGTTAGGTGGAGCCGTGGCCCTGGTGTTTATTTCTTTATTGTCCTTTTGTGGAAATTAAGGCTCCTTGTTGGGGCTCCTCGAGGGTCCGGCTGCATGTGCTGAGCCAGCAGATGTTCAGTGGAGCTAGCTCAGGAATGCGGCGTTTGCTCCCATGTCTGGTGTTTCCTCTCCCTTTCGAGACTCATTTAGGAGAGAGACAGGTGCCAGGACTCTTTCTGTAGAGGATGCTTTTCTTTTGAGTCATAGGTTGCCCCCACTCCAGTATACATCAGAGAGGGTGAAGGAGAAAGAATCATTGAGCTGCCTGTGCCCGGGCTTCCCGTGATCTTAGCTGTCTGGCTGTATTAGTTATTTTTAGCTAGTCTTGCCCTCTGGCCGGTTATTTCTTTCCTACTCCCCCGGAGACCCTGTCTTTTCCATTGACCTCTGCTCACAGAAAGACCTGACTTGACCACCAGCCTGGTAAGGACTCAGTTTATGATATTCTGCTACCTTGTTGGGTGAGTTGTGGATTCTGCGTCTGTTGTCCCCAGCTTCCATAGTTTCTGATCTTTTCACGGTCCCTGAGAATAACTACGGGTTTTACAATGTCTGCTCTTTCCAGGGAGTTACTATAATCAAGGAGGCCATAAACGGGCCCATATTGTTTATCTGGGACTGAAGAAAGTTGGCAAGTGGGTTTTTGCCCATGTTCAAGCGTTTGATGAATGACTGTCTCCCTTTGGTTAAAAGTGTGTCTGAGACATCGCTGTTACATGAAACCAAGTGTCTCACCCTTTTTTATGTCTTGTGCAGGTCAATGTGCTGAAACTAACTGTGGAAGATTTGGAAAAAGAGAGGGATTTCTACTTTGGAAAGCTAAGAAACATTGAATTAATTTGCCAGGAGAACGAGGGGGAAAACAACCCTGTGCTGCAGAGGATCGTGGACATTCTGTACGCCACAGATGTACGTGTCGATGCAATGGTGCTGCCTCACCATTTTGCCACCTAAGAGAAAAAACCTGGTTGGTTTAGGCCAACTCAGTGCTGCTGCTGTTTTGTTGCCTTCTGTGTAGCTTTTATCGAAAGACCTCATTTTCACCTCCCCAAGTTAGCCCTGGGGCACCTCTGCTCTGCTTCAGCGTTTGCCTTGAGATCTGTGAGCCTTTGAGGCAGCAGTCAGACAAGGAAGTGACTAGCTTGCCCGTTTCTGTAGTTTGTAGACATTGAAAGGTGATGAGTGCCACAAAATGCTTTTAACCCTGCCATCCTCGCTCCCCCTGCAGCTCTCAACTCTGCCTTCCCCATTCACCTGCAGCCGGGACCCCATAGTCTATTGTATCAGGCCTTGTGCCACTAAATGCCAAACGCATGTAGGGAAGGAAGAACTGCTAACTCTGAGAGGCTTTAAATATGAGGATAGTGAACTCACAGTAAACACTCATCTCCCTTACTGTTGAGTGAAAACTTTTCCCCTTGTTTTCCCTTTTTAGGAAGGCTTTGTGATACCCGATGAAGGGGGCCCACAGGAGGAACAAGAAGAGTATTAACAGCCCGGACCAGCAGAGAGCAACATCCGAATTCTTCACTCCAAATCATGTGCTTAACTGTAAAATACTCCCTTTTATTATTCTTAGAGGACTCACTGGTTTCTTTTCATAAGCAAAAAGTACCTCTTAAAGTGCACTTTGCAGAAGTTTCACTACTTTTCCAATAAATTTGAGTTAGGAGCTTTTACCTTGTAGCAGAGCAGTATTAACATCTAGTTGGTTCACTTAGGGAGCAGAGAGGCTGACATCACCGTGTGGATACTGGTTACACTGATTGCTGGAGGAGGTGTTTCTGTGTAATATGCTGAGGTGTGGAGCCCTCAGTAGAGAAATGTAAAGACTGAATTGAGTTTTAAACTAATGTGAAATCTTGGCAGAGAACATATTAAATAAATGCCTTAAGAGTATTTAAAATATGCTTCCATATTTCAAAATATAAAATGTCACGTGACAGGAGGTTTTACGTGTTTGACATTGTGTCTTGGGAAGGAAGGGTCAGACCTCAGAACCTTTGGAACCTGCTCTTCACAGGCTGTTCGGGCTGCTTGAATCCTCATACACATAGACATTGGCCCGTAAGGAAAGTTAAAAAATTTACTCTGAAGCCATTTAGTGTTCTTGATCAATTGTATCCCTGCTAAGAAGCAAGAGGCACTGCTGCCTGGATGAATAGAGGGTGTGTGATTCAGCCCTGAGATGTTTGATGATTTTTCCAATTATGCCTGAAATTTCTGTGTATTGTGTTTTTGAGCAGTGAGGTGTATCCAAGTATTTAAATTAGACAATTAACTTCTAGGGACTTGACCACATTGCTGGAATTTGAATGGGGGTTGTGTCCCACTTTACTGTCTTGCAAGTTCACATTGAACAAGTTTCTCTTCTCTGCTCCCCTTGCCCACTGGGGACTCCTCTTTGACTCCTTAAAGTTTGCTGCTTAGAGTGGAAGTTCAGCAAGCAGGTGATTGTGCTGCAAGTTCTTTCTGGATGTCTGGCAAAGGGAGTGATCAGTGAAGGCCATCGCTACCTTGGGATCTGCAAGGCTGGATGTTTTTGGTACCTACTGTCCACAGCCCTCCACTGTTACCGGAATACTTTGCCAGTGCACTAATCTCTTTGGAGATAACATTTGTTAGTGTGTTACTAAATGTTAATTTTCTTTTGCAGAAAGTACAGTACCATGTCTGAAATAATTATTAATATTTAAAATATTTCATTCCTTAACTTTTTCATTTACTTTGCCCACAGGCTGTTCAGTTCCTTTGTTTGGCAGAATTCTGCAAAATGTGTGTCATCCACTACTGAGATTGTTCAGCCCCTGATGTATTTGTATTGATTTGTTTCTGGTGGTAGTTTGTCCTAAAATGTGTGTAGAAAGCAGATATTTTATGATAAAAATTGTTGTGTAGTGCATGCTCTGTGTGGAATTCAGAGGAAAACCCAGATTCAGTGATTAACAATGCCAAAAAAATGCTAGTAACTAGCCATTGTTCAAATAACAGTGGTGCTATTTCTCTTTTGTGGCCTTTTTAGCCTTTTGTTGCCCTAAAATTCCATTTATTGGGAACCCATTTTCCGCCTGGTCTTTCTTGACAGGGTTTTTTTCTACTTTAAACAGTTTCTAAATAAAATTCTGTATTTCAAGAGTATCCCTGTCTTTTGAAATTTGTCTTGCCCTGGACATAAGCTTTTAGGTTCAAATAATTAGCTGCCGCTGCTTCTTTAACTAGGACTGAGCTTTTCAAACACTTTACTGGTTTTTAAATATAGTTTCTAAGCTTCCTTCCTTTTTTCCCTCCATTCTTCACATTACATTTTTCAACCGCTTGCTGTGTCACATTCTTCATATTACAACTCAGAAGCCCTAGGCTTGGCCAAGCTATCGTGTGGTCTTTTCAGAGTGTTTCCTTCTGAGAAATACAGGCCAGTGCTTGGTGAGCACCACGGGGCTGTCCCTTTTACCCCCAAAGTGTGTTTCAAGGCAGTGAACAGAATCTTAATCTATAAAATAACCTGAAGTTGTCATTTTTTCCTTTCAAAATTCTGAGTCTTGAGAAATGAGTGCAAAAGGAGACTTGCTGCCTTTTCAACATGAAATAAAATTAAATGGGCAGAAAGTAGTTTTTGTGTATGACTTTTTTGAGTACCTACCACAATAATGAATATTCTGTAGACCCAACTTGATGATTTTGTCTACGGTTTCACCCACATTACTTCCTCTAGAACTTCTTGAAATGTTATGCAGCCTCAAGAAATTTGACACCTCGTGTTTTAGTAATCTATAAGATGATACCTCCATAAGCGCTGGAGTTTATGAAATAACGCTTGGGTAATGTCAGCTGAGAAGTTACCGGGGAAGGAGTGAAGTCAATGCTGTGTGTTCCTTGACCTAAGTCCATTGATCTGGGTCTTCGGGTTAGTTTACTGGCGCTATAAGCGTAGTAAGCTGCTTGGTTTGCTTGTCAGATTCTGTTGGCATGAAGGAGAAGGCAAATGGGGTTTCTAGCCGATTTGGACTTAGATTCATTCTTCATAGTGGGCCTCAAGCTGATAGACTTCAGAATCACCTGGAGAGCTTATTTGAGAAAACATTTCTAAAGTCCCAGATATTTGGGGTTAGCCTGAAAATCTGCATCTTAACATGTGACCTGGGCTTGACATAGTCTTCAGACCTATACTTTGGCCTTAAATAGATGCCTGCAACTTCAGGTCTTAATTCTGGCAAGGGGAACATCAGATTTGAGCCCTTGTAGACTTGAGCCCTCCTAGTCTATAATTTTTTTTTCTAGTTGATACCTTGTTCTGACCTGCACAACAGAGATGATGACATTGGCTGAAGTGCCTCCTTCACTGGTGCTTTGTTGGGATCAGAACAAGCTGGCAGTTAGGAAAACACAGCCACAGTGTTAGAAGCCCGGTGTACCGTTTCTCCAGATTCCGTCTAAAATTCTGTTTCTGTGCCGGAAAAGCTTAGCACAGGGTTTCTGTGTCCTGAGAATTCCAGAGGGAAGTTCCTTAGATAGGCTTAGAGTGTTTTAGCATTTTTCAGGTGGGTAGTATTGATGAGTCTAGCTGTTAAGATTTGATATGAGGAGCTCCTTTCGTGATGTTTACCGTAGTTCACAAACAAAACCTAGGCTTTACGTCTGATCCACTTAACAGATTCGCTAGCGTGGGGGTGACCCAGATCTTACTGCCATCAGCAGTAGAAGTAGTTGCTTAGAACCAAACTGGATTTGAACCTGTGGACAGTGTTTGTGAATTTCGTCATTTCACTGGTTTGGCATCATTGGTGTTGATTTAAAATCAGGACTGTGTCGTATTAGAGTTCATGCATTTTACTTACAAAATATAAAAACCCGATGAGCTCATTATCTATTTAGACTTGCTGCTTTTTCCCTGTAGTTTTCACATGAGAATATAACCCAGTGTGAGAGTCTTGTCTGAAAGAAAGCCCATGGAGGATTTTACACTTTTGTTTTGAACTTGACTATATAATTAGAACCATTAACCTAGATAACTTTAGCCAAATTGTCATGCAACCATAATTTGCGAAGGCCTTTCTGTTTCCCTCTTGGCTTAATCTGAATTGGAAAGTAATGTTACCCGTGTCCTTGGAGCACTGAAACTTTCTGGCTGTAGTTTGGTATCTTCATTGATTATCTATGTACCAGATGTAGCCTCAGACTCAGATTTCTAGACCTTCTAATTCAGGATATTGCTCTGTAAATAACTTATATTTTCTTTGTATTGAGGCTCTGAGGTTCTGAAATGTAAAATGAATACAGCCTTTGCAGACGTGCTTCTGCTAGTGGGGAGAGAAATCTTTGCTCTGTCACCATTTGAAAGCAACCAGGTTAGCTATCAAAGCCTAGAATTTTATAAATGTTATTGAGAGATTTAGCATCACAAAAGTGATGTCAGCAGTTTGGAATCTGCAGGGTATCTTAAAAAATCTTAAAATTTTCTCTTTTACTTTGAATGTTTTGTGCAGTCTGCAGTAATTATTATGATAGGCTGGTTGCACAGGGATGGGGAATAGGAGAAAGAGTAATTTTCAGTTTGGGTAGTAGAATGAGATTTGGGAAGCTGGTGGGAGAAATTCTGCCCATCAGGCGAAATGGTAACAAAGCTCACTTTGTGACTCAATCTAGTTTCCAGTAGAAACCGAGGTGCATCTCTGATTTAGCCTCAATGGGTGATTCACACATTACAGTGGAGGCTATTAAAGTTAAGTCCAAGGTCAGGCATACAAGTGGTAGATATAAAGGGGTTTGTGCCCAGAACCCTTCTCTGACTGTTACAGAATAAACGAGGAAGGTAGTGCCGGCCGGAAGGCTAGGAGCTGGTAGCTGGAATCGGGTCTTCTAGGCCCTGCGTCCCGTCTACAGAGCACAAGTTTTCATTGACTCAGGGATGCGTGAGGGTGGCTTCCCCAAGATCCCTTTTGGACCAGAAAAAGTTACTTAGGTCTGTAAAAGGCAATAGGACAGCGGGACGGGAAAGAATAGAGTGCACAGTTCCAGCAAATGTTGCCCCTGAAGGCCAGTTTTTATCAGCTGAGGGCCTCTTTTGGCGCAAAAGAAAAGCACAATGTTTCTTGGCATCATCCATCTTGCATGTGAATTTTTGAAAATAATTCTGCCAGTGAAGTTGTAATGTGCCTTTTAATAAGTTTTTACTTTAAAAAGAAGCTTTGGCAGGAGAAGTAGCAAGAGGTTCAGCTTGTGAATTTTGTTTCTGTCCCACAGGCTGCCCGGTGCAGGGAGAGCTTTGCTAGCACATCCATCCCCGGATCGCCGTTTAGTGCAGAAATCCGACTGTGTCCTGCTGGGACCTGTCATGGTTTAGCCTTGTCTGAGCTTGAGTAGCTTTCAGGTTCCTTCCTTCCCTGGCTGGCTTCTCATTGTTTTATCATGTTTTTATTTACATTTCTAATAACGGGGCCCGTTTTTATATTTTGAAGTGGTTCAGTGATTTTTTTTAAGGTCCAGCACACCTCTGAGACCATCTGGATTTTAGCTTCTAACCTGACAGCACCCTTTTTTGACATTTTGTTTTTTAACAAAATAGTGTGAATTAAGCATGTACAATTATGTGTGATTGCTGATTCTACTCTGAAATTTTAAACCCTGCTTGAGAGAGTGGAATAAGCTCTGTGTGTTTTTTACAGGTTTTTATAAGCTAGTCCTGCTATGTATGTGCATGCTTTGCTCCCTGTTTTAAAGGCAGAGAGAAGAAACCCTTTGGTGACAAATGAAATTTAGAATATTTTTTTAAAATCCCTAAGAATTTAAAATTCTTAGTATTTTTGCCCAAGTCTTAAGATGTGCTCCCCTCCCCGCCCCCCCCCCCTTTATTGTTGGGGTGGAGATGGGTAAGGAGCTGTTGAATTACATCGAAAATCTGCCTCTTTGTTGAATCACAGTTGTTTGAAATCTTTGGCATTTGTACCTGGTAGTGTGTTGTGGTAAGAGCAGCTTGTTTTTTAAATGTGACTGAGTTGATGAAAGATGTGACCTTGATTTTCTTCAGCATCCTCTCTAGTTCTAACAGTCATGTGTGTAGGAAAATGGGAAAAACCTCTCTTCTTGCATCTTAAAATTTTTGACAAATTCTATAAAGCTGGGAAGGACACATTTTTTTCCATTTTTAAGCCCAGAGTTGTCAAGCTGGAGAGGCAGGACGGCCGTGCTGCCGGTGAGCGGAGGTGCCGTCCCTGTTCCCTGTTCCCTGGAGTGCTGCCCTGCGTCTGTGTCTGCTGCCGCCCGGCCGCTGAGCAGCCGTCTGACACCCCTCTCCATTAGTGCAGGATCGCCTTGGGGTTGGCAAGCGGTGCTTGAACTAGACTCACGTAGAACTTTTAACCTTTCTTTGCAGGACTATTTGTGCAGAGGCTTATTTAGGAGATTTTTCTTCTAAATACCCTCATCTTTAAAAAAGTTTTTTTTGTTGTGTTTTTTTTCAACCTGTGTCATTAACCATCATATTTAACTCTTTTTAGGTGGGAGTTCTCTGAACTTTTCCTTACTTAAAAGAAGTGTACTACCTCTTACTATTTCCCCTTTTTATCATATTTCTTCCAGGAAATGATAGATGTATTTATTATGACAGAGCTTAGCATATTTTAGGTCTATATTAATAAATGTATTGATCAAAAATACTGATATCGACACAACTATAATTAGAAATGATCACATTGGATTGGAAAATGAAAGAACTCAGCTCAGAAACCCACTCAAATGTAGAAATGTAGGACTATCACCCTTTTAAAAGAATAAATCTGTTTAGTATCCAGTTTAATACAACCCTGATTTAAAGGGCCTTCTGCACCTTCGATGATATTTTATTCAACCACTCTACTTTTAATTTTTTATAATGTGAAAATTCCTTCTTCATTGATGAAATGAGGGCAGACTTTTTTCTCTATCAATGTTCTCTTTGTGGTACAGATTTGGGACAATGTCTTGTTTGGTTGGGTCAGTTAACATTTTGATAACCTTTAGGTCATCGTGAAATGTGATTTAACTGAGTGTCTTTAAATCTGGAATTCATGTCCCTGGCTGTAATCTCCCAAAAGGTTTTTTCTCGTCTTCGCTTGTCATGTTGTGCCATGGAGTAAGGTTGACCATCTATTTCAGGCCTGCTCTGACGTCTCTGTTTCTGAGACCATGATTTCACACGCAGCACTCTGGTAGCTTTCCTTTTTCTGGTAGCCTTTTTGCATGGAGCTCATGAAAAGGGCATGTCAGATACAGGGCTGTGTCTTTCACTGTCCCGACTTGGGCCAGTTGGCCTTTTGGTATTGGCCTGCTGTCTTATAAGACTCCTTGGCCTTTTCTGGTTTCCGTGAGAGATGGTGCTCTGAGCCATACTTGTCCTTGGTTCATTTTGTCCTCATATTTGTCCTGTGTGCTGTAGCTCCTGTCACTGCCTGCTGTAAGTTCAACTTCGTCAGTAAAAAGAGTGACTCAGATTGGATGAAAAATGACTCTGTGCTTATGTTTGTGAGATGGATTCTGATCTGCTCTGTTCTGTACATGGAATGTTCATTATCTCAATTCTAAAAACTCGCTGGAAGCCCTTGGAGTTACACGGCGACATCATAGAGGGCCTGCTTCGGACTCAAGGACAGCTGCCAAGACAAGTTGGGAGTTGAAAACCTTTAAACTTTAAAAAAAATTAACCAGCGAGAATAACTGGAGAGAGGAAATGGAGTCAGGGTGAGTGAGGGCTTGGGGTTAAAGTCATCTCTAAAAGATTGGACACCCTAACCCTGATATGCATTTGCTTGAAATCACATGCTGAACCCATTTTCAGCTTTAACTGCATGTGACTTTATTTATTTATTTATTTATTTATTTATTTATTTACTTATTTATTTATTCAGAGGCAGGGAGAGTAGGAAGCATTTGGAAGGAAGGAAGAGAAGGAAGCTCTTTTGTTTATGTTTTGATTGTTCCCCCTGCCCTGGGTTCTTCTGATCCTTGAACTTTATGTGGTCTGTGTCTCTGCTGAAGGCTGAGCGCCAAAGCCACCAGGTCATGCCAAGTGTGGCCTTCTTGCGAATTCAGCAAACCTATGACCCGCCCTCCTATCCCTAGTGTGCTCCTCCGCTAACTTCCAAACTCTGAGCCCTGTTACAAGGCATGCACGCTCCAGACACCATGTCATTATCCTGTGTGGCTTTCTTATCTTACTGTTGTCTTTTTCTTTTTTTTAAAATCACGTTATTTAATTTTGGTGGTTCTGCTGGTCCCAGTACGAGTACCTGGGATGTGTGTAGACTGCACTTAACCCCACTCCACCAGGGTGCTCCTGTTCTCTACTTCTAAATAGACTTAGTTCTACGTCTGAATTTTCTCTCCCTCCAGTATTAGAGGACTGTTCCTCACACTTAACCTATTGGGGTCTCTGTTGCCATCAGCCAGTATTTTTTCTCTTGTTTCTTTGTTTCATTCCAGAAACATACATAGAGTCCCCTGTCCTTGTTAAAGATGTGTATCCCTTTCTACAATTCAGTGTTTAAATAATTGAAAATCTATGAAATAGTTGTAAGTATACTGTAAAGAGCTCTCCATTCAGATTGACTAATTGTGATTATTTTGCCAGATTTCCTCTATTAATATGTATTTGTTGAAACATTTGAGAATAAATTACAGACATTATACCCTTTTACTGTTAAATAGATGTATATTTCCTAACAACAAGGACCTTCTCAAAACCATAATACGATTGTCAGAAGAAGAAAACAGCATTAATATATTGAAGAAGATCGAGTCTGTATTCAAATATCACCAGTGGTCTAATGGTCGATTTGGGGTCCAGTTCAGAATCACGTGTTGCTTGTAGTTGTTGACTCTCTTTAGGCACCTTTAATCAAGAACAATTTCTTAGCCTTTATTTCTCATGATGCTGACATTTTAGGAGTAAAGGGTCATTGTTTTGTAGAATGTCCTGCACTTGGGTTTATCTGTTCTCATGGTGGACTCACTGTGTCAGTGACACCACTGGACTGGTGGGTCCCGAGTGCAGCACACCTGGGGCACCTGGTGGCTGGCATCTGGCTCCCTCATCAGTGCCGTGAATAAGTTTTTGTTAGTCAGGACTTCACAGTGAAACAGACTTTTAACTCATTTATTTACACATCCCCATGCTTCCCTGCTCTATATAAATAATGCAATGATACATGTTCCTTGGTTAATGCAATCTTTTCTGCACATTACCACTGTGCCCCATAACCCATAGCTACACCCTAGTGTGTGTCCTTCCAGACTTTTCTCTGTACACATAATTTTTTTAAAAGAAAAGGTGGAAGCAGAAATAAAGGTAGGCAGGCAGAAAGAAGGAAGAAGCCCTTTATATTATTTAGTTGTTGTTCTTGGTGGTTTCCCACGGTCCCAGTACTTGAACAGGGGATCTTAGGATCTTATGTGCACTGCACCGCAGTGGATTAACCCACTAGGTCACCAGGGCACACAAAGTGTGTTTGTGTACATATTTTTTTTTTTCTTTAGTTGTTCATCTTGGTTGTTCCCCGCAGCCCCAGGTCTCAAACCCACATCCTTGGGATGTATGTGGATTGCGTCCAGTGGCCTTATTCACTAGGCTATAGGGCACGCCTCTGCACACATAATTTTGTGCATACTGATGGTGCAGTACTCTCCTTAGTTCCAGCAAGAAGGACCCTGCTCTGGGCCCTGTTCTTTAGATCCTGCGCTGTCCCTCCTCTGGCTGTGTTCCCACCGGCTAAGTAGTCCAAGGGCCTAAGAGGACATGGCCACTTAGACGCCCTCCCCCAAATACATGCAAACTGTTCTAAGTACTGGGATTTCCTGCCCAAATCACATTGAACCTGATTCCAGGATCTATGTGGCCTGTTTCCTATGCATCATATATGTGATATATGGTATGTGTATATATATCACATATATATCATTATAATTCTATATCATGTAGAATTATGATACACATAATTATTATAATTTGATGTATATCATATATATAATTTAATTATTCTGCACATTAAAATAACTTCTTATGTATAGGCTCCTCATTCCTTAGATACAGTCAACATACCTGTCCTCCACCAAATCACCAGGTGTTCTTCCCCATTGTCCAGTGGTCCCTGCCACCATTTGCCGCCCCCTATCCCATTCCCTATTGGTCACCTCAGTTCTACTGCAAGTGTCCAAGGGTTGGTTTTTCATCTGTTTCTTTGGTCTATTCACATTCCACCTATGAGTGAGGTCATCTGGTGTCTGTCTTTCTGCTTTTGACTTGTTTCACTTATCATAATCCCTTCTAGTTCCATCCATGTTGATTAAAATGAACGGGGTTTCATCTCTTCGAAGGGCTGTGTAGTGTCCATTGTATATATATGGACCACATCTTTATCCAGTCATCTGATGTTGGGCACTTGGGTGGTTTCTAGTTCTTCGCTATTGTAACTAGAACTGCAGTAAACATGGGGGTGCACACATCTCTGCAGGTGGGAGCTTTTGTGTCTTCTGGGCAGATGCCCTGAAGTGGACTGGCAGGATCATCCTGTGCATCAGTTTTGAGGGCAGCGTCCCCTGGGCTTGTGGTGTGGAGCAGTGGAGATGAGGGAAGGTGCATCCTGGTTGTGTGAGTGGGGCGTCCTTGGGCGGATGGAGAATATGAGTGGGCAGAGGACATGGAGCGGGTTCTCCCGACACTGTCCTGGCATTGAGCGGAGGGGCTCAAGAGTTCTGAATTGGAACTTGGCCTTCCAGGTTGTTAGAAAAGTGTATTTTATCAATGTAGGAGAATAAAATATATTTAGTAGTATATTAATATGATTAATAAATTGAAATTAACTAGATATATCTATTTATTCTTTTGCCCACAATTACATAATTTTTTTAAAAAAAGATTATTTAGGGAAGGAAGCAGGCAGCAAATGAAGGCAAGCAGGCAGGAAGAGCGGAAGCAGAAACATTTATCCATCCATTTAGTTGTTCATGTTGGTTGTCGCCTCTCAACACCCCACGGTCCCTGGCACAAACCCTGGTCCCTGGGGCTTTACAGAGACAACGCCACCTGGAGCTATAAGACCTAACTGCTGAGCCGCCAGGGTGCACCAGTCCGTAGTTATTTATGGTAGGAACACGCATGTTCTCGTGTATGAACTTGTATTTGTCATTCCTTTATAAAATTCACCTCACACTGTGCACTCTCCTCTGCATTTGGTCCCTCATAGAAACCCCTCACAGTTGTCTGCTGAACTCCAGGTTTATCCTTTTGAGTGTAGGAGTAATGATTTATCTAGCCATTCCCTTCCTGACAGTCACTGTTTTTGGCTGCTCTGGACGATGCTGTGACAGTTGCTCTCGTATAGTGGCTTCCACAGATGAGCACCTTAAATTACTGGCCACCACTCGTGCCCCTGATGTACATCTTAAAGTGTGCCATGAATCCTTTCTGAATTAAAAAATAAGAGAAAGCCTAATTTTAGCCTCTAGTAATCATAATCTTGCCTGCCAGGGAGAATGACCATTCATTTTGGAGTATATTTTTTCAGACTCAAGTCAGCATATCCACACATATGTTCTTACCAGACAATGGACTTATAAATAAACGCACCTCTTTCTGCAGTCTCTCTTGCTGGTGAGTTTTTTTAATTTTTTATTATAGTAACTTATTCTACACATTAAAATAAACTCATGTAACGGTTCCCCATTCCTCATATATATGTCAACATACCCTGCCCTCCACCACATCACCAAGTGTTCTTCACCACTGTCCAGTGGGCTTCACCAGCTGGTGACTTTATTGCTGTGTTCAGGTGGTGGTCTCCTCTTAGCCTGCTCTAGAGCACCCCCTGCTGGCTGGGTTGTCCTGCCTTATGTTTCTCTTCCTCTGCCACCTAAATGCAGCTACTCCTCAAACTTCAGTGCCTTTTTTTTCCAAGAATTTTAATTTATTTTTCCTGTGTAGGCCAGCATCACACTTCTCTCAGTGCTCCGTTTTCTGGAAACATTTTGGGTGTCGCCCTTGGTCACCCTGGTTCTTGGCTTCCAAGTCTTTCCTTTGGCTCTTCTCTCCCCTTTGGCCCTTACATCTATCTCATCTATCGCCCAGACACTGTGAGGTTAGGACGCTGTTGGCTAGTCTATCTTCCTCCTGCATTCTCCCTCCACCTTATGTTGATGAATTTTCATAGTGCTTTATCCAATTCAGAGCCCCTGGTGAGATATTTAAGATCCTGCATTCTGCTTGCTCTGCCTCTTGGCCGTCCTGATACCCCACCCCACCACCCCCTCGGGCTTTTTGTCAAGCCCAGCGAGCTCATTCACTCTGTCTGCTGGTCAAGTTTGGGCCTTGACACTTTTCCTGGCCATTCTGCCAGCCGAAAGTGCCCTCTTGATCTTTTTGCTGGTGGGATTTGCTGGTGAGCTGGATCAACTCTCCAATAACTCAAAACGACGTCAGTTTTCATCTTCTGTGAAGCCCACTGACACAGTGGAAATAAAGCCTTTTATATTCTCGGAGCTGAGTTCCGGCAACCGGAACCCTCCTGCACACTCACCTGATCCTGTGGTGCCGTGAGGAGAGTTGTCAGCTCTCCCAGAAAAGTCCTGTTGCCAAGGACATCGAAGGGTGGGTGGGCCTGTGTGCTTGGGAAGTCAGGCTATCTTGCCCTGTCTCCGCAGCACGCGTTTGGACACATGCCTGTTCCTGGACCTTATTTTCCTCATGTGAATTGTAGTCGGATCACTGCATGGCCTCCTAAGCTTCTTCTCTATCTGTAAAACATCTGGCCCCCTTTAGGAAGCCTCTGGCCTTAAGCCAGGAATATAGTAACTTGAGAAGCTCCAGGGCTTCTGCAGAACAATCCCTTTCCATCTGGGGAAAGAAGACTCAGGTGTGAGGCTGGGAAAAGTTCCCTGCTGGAAAAGCCCCTATGGGAAAAGGGGTGCTCATCACATTCACACTGGGGGCATCCATGGGCCCAGGAGGCCACCCCCTCCCTACACCTGACTTCTTTGTGCCCCCCTGTGACCTGGTTAGGTCAGTCCCACACATACTCCTGACAAAGACGAGTTATGGCCATTCTAATTCCCTATTCTAGGTCAAAAGCAATGTCTTCTAAGGATTTAAGAGATGTCCCTCAACTTAAAAAGGTAAGAAAACCATCCAAGTTGGTAAAAGAAGGCCTTCCAAAGCTGCCCAAGGCATCACAGCAATATGGAAGTCTGGGTTACCAGACTCTGCACCACTGCTGCAAATGCAGTTATTTACAAGGCTACTTGAGTAACTTGGATGTGACCTGCAGTGGGCTGGTTCTTCCTTCCAAAGTACTGCAGGGGTCCAAGGTAACACATCTGAGACTTCCTGTTTGCAGCCTCTGCTAGGACTATACCTGGTGTCCAGCCAACTTGTGATCGTGGGATGGGCTGTAAACTTCTCTTCAAATTAGATAAGCATTTAGTGTCTTTCATATGCTCCGGGCTGGGAAACACAGAGATAATTAAGATAAATTGAGATAAGTATTCCCTTGCCTTCAAAGAGCTTATTATGAGACGGGAAGTAAAAACAGCAGCTGTCATTTATTGTGTAGTTTGCTGGGTCTTCACACTTAGGGCTCTCAGGTGTCATTTGGGGTCTCACTGCTACCTGACCAGGAGGTTACTGTGGGTCACTGTTATGCAGCTGAGACTTGTGGCTCAGAGAAGTTATTTGCCCAAGATAAATGAACTTAGAAGGAGGGAGCCCGGCAGAATCTTAACCCAGAGCGCTGGGTTGCTTTCAGCAGCCACGTGTTTCCCTCACACTGTTTACACATAGGGGCAGACCTGCACCATGATCACGTCATGCACGTCAGGTGCAGAGAGTGGGAACATGGAGGTGGCAGTGATGACCCTCCTGGAAGTTATGGAAAGACTCGTTGGAAGAGGTGCATCTGAACCAGACTTTGAAGGATGGGTGTGAGCTCTCTTCTGAGGATGATGGTGTGCACCGCACAGAGGGGACTGAGGAAACTGGAAGCTGCTGAGTGTGCACACAGGAGTCAGTTGCTGTGCCTGTACCACGTGTGCACGTGGTGAGGCCTTGCTGCTTCGCGAAGGCCTTGGAATACCGTGCTCAGGAGTTGTCAGTGGAGGGAGCAGCCTGGACAGTGTCCGAGCCATGATAAAGTCCTGATCACAGCCTTCCAGAAAGATGATTGGTGCCAGTGTCAGGAGGATGGATTGGAAGGGTAGACAAAACTGGTCCCAGTTGAGGGACCAACATCTGATAGTCTTAAACTGTATTTCCTCTTTTCAGAACCTTTTATTATGGAAAATTGTAAAAATCACAGTATTAGGAAAATTATACACACGCACACACACACGTACACACACATGTTCACCTATGTTATTAAAAAGGAAGGCAGGCAGGCAAGAATGAAGGCAGGCAGGCGGGAAAAGGGAGGAGTAAGAAGCACTTTAAAAAATTTATTCATTTTGGTGTGTGCCCCCCTACCCCCCAGCCTTGAGTCATGAACCCAGTTCCCTGGCTTTATGTGCTTTACACTCCAGTCAACAGTTTAGCACCTGAGCCCGCTGGGTAATTATGTTTAAAAAAACCCCTGACTACCCAACATTCATACTGAATATGTGTCCACCTCTTTATTTTATCCATCTTCCCAATGTATTTCTACTAAGGCATTAAATTGTTATTTCATTTTTCAGTGCTAAGTCTCATGCTTTTTGTCTTAGATGAAAAAGTAAGGGTCTAACATTCAATTAACTGACTTTTAATATATTTGATAAATTTACATCGTCTTTTCTTCAGGAATATCATATGTCAAATATCAATGTTTTAAGCTTAAAATTAGTAAAAATCAGGAATGAGTTTATAAGATGTTCTCAGTTTGAGTGCTGGATTCTCTTTTTACGGGCTACATATTCAGGATTCTTTTCTCTCACACACAGCTTACCTCTTCCATCTTGTCTTCAGTGTTTTGAACCAGCCTTTAGACTGCCCAAACTCCAGAGCAGCCTGTCTCAGCAGTGCTTGGTAGCTATTCCATTGTTCACACCTTGAAAGTTTGGGGCAGGGTAGCCTTCAATGACTTGAAGCTTTAGTGATCCGAAACCTTTGCAAAGTGTTAAAATGAATCACGTGTAGGAACTATAGGAGCATCCTGAGGGCTGGAGGGGTGGGGAAAGCTCTTTGGAGGATCTGGGATGGTGAGTAGGAAGAGGAAACTGAGAACCCCTGACAGAGGTATCTGGATGAGCTGTGATGTGTGCACATGATCTGATCTGACCCATGTGGATGTCTGGACTGGTCATGACCAGATCAGACCGACTGGGGAAGATGGAACTGAATTGCTTGGAGTCTTGAATTCTGACCACTGAAGATTTGAAAAATATGGTTACTGAACTGAAACTCCTTAAAGAATCGTTGGGGCCTTAGCTCTGTGTACTAACCTTGCTAAGCCTTATTTGTGGCATCTGTAAACAGGGACCAGGGTTAACTCTTCAAAGTCAGGAGAAGTCCAGATCTTGATTTTCCTGTATCCCTGTCTACACATGGCTAAGACTTGTTTGTGTTAGTAGCATACCCTTTTCCCCAATGTGTCTCTTTAAATAAGTTATACATAAAAATCTTCTGCTCAGTACCTGGTTTTTGTAGTCACATTTGTTCCAGGCATCTACTAAGAAGAACAGTGATATTCTCTCCCCGGAACTATCCTTCGCCTTTAGCCAGATGTCTAACATCCAACAGGATTTTCAGATGTTTACTGAGATACAACTGGATGAGTTGGGGAAAATTTTTGAGGACACTACTGACTCAACCGGAGGTAAAATTGGATTGTGGACTCAGTCTCTGGCATCTGCACAGGGGGGTGGGACTCAATGTCTGGGGGTGTGGAGGATTCAGTCTTGACAAGCATTTTTGCCGCTTGTTTCTCCTTTAAAAACTTTTATCATATAAATATTGTAAGCATAATGGAGGCTATTTGGGACCTAGGAAAAAACCTCTAATCCAAATATCCACATGTAACCCCTGTCAGAGTTTTGGTGTATTTTCATCCAATTTTATATGTATGATTTACCATCTATTGTACAACAGCATTCCTACAAATCTAGTGGCTTAAATCAACATACATTTACAATATCACAGTTTTGTTGGATCCAGAGTCTGGGCATGGCTTAGCTGTCTCCTCTGCTCAGGATCTCACTAGGTTATAATCAAGGTATCAGCTAGGGCTGCAGTATCATCTGGGACTTGACTGGGGAAGGATCTACTTTCAAACTCACTTAGGTTGTGGGCAGAATTCATTTCCTTGAAGCTATAGGCTATTTACTGGAAGCTGCATTCATCTCAAGTTTCTGGCCATGTGAGATAGACGAACGTGGTTGATTTCAAGCTTCAAGCCAGGCAGAGGCATAGAAACTTCAGTAAATGGGTACTATAACCTTATAGTCATGTAATCATGTACCCATAGTCCTTTATATCCTGTCAGCTGTGCCATAGTCTGTTGGTTGGAGGCCATTCTGAAGGGGAGAGGATGTCAGAGGTGCAGGAGGAGGACTTCACAGGGGCCACTTTAAGTCTGTCATAGATGGCTGTTTGTGTTTTCATGTGTCTGTCATTGTGCTATATGTGTAATTTTAGACCCTTCTTTTTCTCTTAGTATTAACATCATAGGGCTTTTTCCTATTCTGTGTGGTCTTCCAAAGCATCTCTTCTAACAAATGCAAGCATTCTGCGGTTGACTAAGCCATTCCCCTTTTTGAAGATGTAGGTTTTATTGAGTTTAAACATCATTGTGAAGAGTATCCTTTGTCATCACACATTTTCTCGTAAGCTTGATTTTTCCCCTTGGGAGGATACACATAAAATTTAAATAGTAAGACTATTTACAGACGTCTTTATATCCACTGGACTATGAACACTTGTCCCCTCCATTTTCTTTGAGTTTACAGCCTCAGTGTGATATGGGCAGGAAAGGATGACAAATCCCCACTTTACAAGAGAGCAAACGAGGCCAAGGAGGGACGACTTGTGTCTAAGCTGAAGATGAGATGATTTCTGATTGGAATTCCTTTCTCTTGATATTTGACAGCCAGCAGCTGGCACATCTGTGCCTTGGAGGACTTGACAGTACCAACTCAGATCATGACTTTTTGTGTGTGTATTTTTCTTGAATAGGTTACTTATTTATGCACTTAAAATTCAAAAGGTACTTTTCCCATGATACCCTTTAAAATTTTTTTTAATTTAATTTTTTTATTGTGGTAATTATTCTGAACATTAAAATAACTTCCTATGTGTAGGTTCCCTAAACCTTAGATGTTTGTCAACAAACCCGGCTCCCCCACCACATCACCAAGTGCTCGCCAGCATCGTCCAGTGGTCTCCGCCACCATGCGCCTCCCCGCCCCCCATTCCCCGTTGGTCACCTCAGTTCTGTTGCAAAGGTTCAAGGGTTGGTTTTGTTTCATCTGTCGTAATACCCTTTTGCTATACAGAGAGGATGTCTCCCTGGTCCCAAACGTGCCCTGCGGTTCCTTAGCTTCAGTGGTCACTGCTCTCGGTTTCCTGTGCCTTCAGCGCTTATAGCTGCTGCCTGCGCAGCTTTTTATCTGCAGGCCCGGCAGATGGTTAGCACCGTTCTGCTCCTCTCCTTTCCTGTTTTCAGAGGCAGGAAGCAGGCAGAGTGAAGGTAAGTGGGCAGGCAGGCAGGAAGAGAGACTAGGAACCCTTTATTTTCACGTCGTCATTCACGTTGCTGCTCCCTGCCCGCCGCGCTCCAGTTCTTGAACCGGGGCGTTGGGATGTGTGTGTGCGACTGTTCACAGGGCGTACTAGACTGTTAGGCCCCAGGGAGTGCCCGCACAGAAGCATTTCTCCATCTGTCTAGTTGTTCACGTCAGTTGTTCTCCCCAGCCCTGGACTGTGACCCCGGGACCCTTGGCTTTCCGTGGACTACGTGGGAGACACAGATCAAATGCGTGCGCCACCAGGGCATGCCTGCTCCTTGCTCGTTACAAATTGTCTTAGCAAGTCTCTGCTCTTGCTTTTTTATCTAGTATGTCTTGGAAATATTTTCAACATAGAAAAGAACTCCCTGTTGAAACAACAACAAACCCCCCTAGCACATTGGCCCTGGTTTGAAATGGGGGAAAAGAAATTTCACCTTTGGTTGATGTAGGGTAAAAGACCATGAACTTGTTTTTCACAAGTCTTTAAAGGAGGTGGATTATAAGCACGGCGTCATGCCATTTCTCGGTGCCCTGGCATCAGTGCCTGCCTCTGCAGGAGATAATCTGGGTTTTCTTCCTGCTGTGCAAGTTCCCTTTTGAGGAACTTTTGGAGACTCAGTTCTTTTTTCTGTCACACTGAGACCATGATCTGCCACCTCTGGGAGCCCTCCTAGGGGAGCCTGCAGGCTGCAGGGGTGCAGGGAGGACAGCATGGAGAACCACTGAGCTGGGGGACCCTGCAGCTCTGCACCTGCAAGCCCTCGTGGCATTTAGCTTCTGTGCAAATGCTCCTGACTGGATATGGTGGCCGGGTGGGCCCCCCCACTTTTGCCAGCATACGATTGACCTAGCTCTGCTCCATGCAGTGGGAATCAGCATTGGCAGAGAACTTCTGAGCCCACTGACTCTACATGGAGGAGCTGAGGCCTGTGCTCCCACAGACATCAACAGCAGGCCCATGCAGAGTGGCCAGGTCCTCTGATATTAAGGCCTATGCTTTCTGGGGCACCCCACACGTGTGCAGCACCAGAGATATCAAAGTAAATGAAGGAAGGCCCTTCTGGATTCACACAGTGTCCATTTCCTTTCCAAAAGTCCCTGGGTCTATTCTCAAAGAAATTTGCTAGCAAAGTAATATGGCAGTAAACAGTCTGAGCCATAGATGTATATTGTTTCTTAAACAGATTCTAGCCCATAGTGCTTTCAAGAGGAGTGCGTTTATTAAATGCTGCACAAAGTCACGTTAATCCAAGGGAGAAGGCTCCGTCCTGGACTGTCATCAGATGTCCATTTTATACATTAGAGGACCATTAAGTGTCACTCAGAACACACAAGCCTCTTGGCTGTCGCTCCAGATAAGCAAGATGGAGCTGTCTTTAAGCAAGCCACGATTTGTTCTGACTCATTTGTTCCTTCATCTAACAATAATTAATAGTAAATGGCTGCGGTGTCCCCATGCTAAGTGCTTTGTGAGAAGCAGAGGGTAGAGAGAAGAAGTTGACCGCTGGAGTCAAATTGCTGGGGTTAAGTCTTGGGCACCCCCTCTTGCCGTCACATAACCTGGGGCTCTACCTGTTTCCTCACCATCTGATCCAAGAACAGTGCTGACACCTAGTATCATCATCCTCACATCTGAGCACCTCCAAAAAGTCTTGGGGAATGCATGTCTTGGAGGGGACAGGCGAGCTGACCAGCTAGTGTGGAGATGAGGATTGTCAGGGAAGACAGTGGAGCCAGAGCGAGCGGGTATCTGGCCTTCTGTCAGTCTCCAGAAGGCTTCCTGATAGAAGGAACCAGGTGGTCCAGAGGTCTTGACGCGGGTTGTGCTTGGAGGGGTGAGACACAGGTATAATCGCTGGAGTGATAATGAAGGGGAAAGTGGTTGGAACTGAGAGGAGCCAGCTTACACACAGCCTCAGACCATGGCAAGAATTCCAAATATTTGGGGAAGGTTTTAGAAGCACTTTTTAAAGGTGGTGATTATTTATTAGAAAAAAGAATCCGGACAGGGTTATGATCCCTTACGGACAGATTCCCTCATAGCCACAAAATCCAGCCTGGGGAGAACATTTTACCCCTGCCCTCTCCTCCTGGCCCCTTCCCATCCTTCCCTCCAGCCGAAGTTCAGTTATCTTTAAAATATGCTGCTCTCTATATAGGCTAAAGTTATTTCTATCTCTTTGTTGCCTTAAACGTTTGTTTTTCTCCTTTTTTGGGGAAAGTTTTCATTAGTTTTGTTTCCGTGTCTGACCAGTCTTAGTTGTTTAGAAATGGCATCTGATTGTTTTTTTTAGCACCCCCGTCCCTTCCTATGGAGCCATGATAGTTCTCGTATGTGGAGGCTGTTCCGCCAGTATTTGTAGGGTGATTGATTGTTGAATGGGCTAGATGTCAATGATAAGCAGCCAACATGATCCTCTCTGTGTCCCCCAAGGACCCGGGCCCCTCAGAGCACCATGGCCAGGGATGGGATGCGTGACTCTGATCCAGGGGTGATGCTCTTGCTTCTCTCTCCTGAAGTCTTAGACCTGAAGGCCTTCATCAAGGCCATAAAGAAGACTCAGAGCAACGTGTCTGATGAGGTGCTAGAGGAGCTGTTCCTGAAGGTGGACATGGACTGTCATGGCTTCGTCACCTGGGTGAGACGGGCATCTCTGCTGCCTCATTATCTGGAGAGGGCGCTGAAGGTCCAGGCATGGCTGATTGGTAGACACAAGGAGGGCTGACGACATCAGATAGCTTCCTATGGGCTCTGGGGTACCTTCTGGGAAGAGGGAAGCTTCAGAGTCATTGAGGGGGTCCTCCTGAGACTCCAGTGAGCTGAGCTCATCACAGCTTATTCCCCTCCTGGGGTATGGGGGAGAGGATGACAAATATCAGCCCCTCTGCATGAGACCTAGAGAACACACAGCGGTGAGAGCATAGGCCCCCTCACCTGCCACCTGCGCTCCTGCTCACCAGCTTGGAGGCGGTGTCACAGCTGTAGCCCTTTATGGTCAGCCAGAAGCAGGCAAACCTGTTCAAGAAAAAGCGTTAGGGTTTTAGACACACTAATACTCATGCCACCAGTCCTCCAGTTCTGAGTATTCCCTCATGTACCTATATAGCATTTAAGAGTGCTAAATGTAGAAGAATGTAGAAAAAAGCACAAAAAAATGTCAAGCATGTAGAGGTAGCAGTGGCGACAATGATAACCAGCACTTCTAGCAGGCACTGAGCCCAGCGCTTTATGTGCTATTTTGCTTAGAGCTCACAGGGACCCTGTGGGGGTCGTCGGTATTTAAACCCTTTGACAGATTGGAAACCTGAGGCTCAGAGCTAGTTAGCTGTCAAAACGACCTCAGACCCAGGGAGTTGCTTCAAGAGCCCATGTGGTAACTGCTCTATCTGACCTGTTCATTTTATTTTTGGCTTTCTTTCTTTCTTTTTTTTTTTTTTTAAGGAAAGGTGCAGGCAGAAATGAAGGTGAGCAGGCAGGCAGGGAGAAAGAGGAGGAAGAAACATGTATTATTTATTTAGTTGTTCATTTTGATTGTCTCCTGGTCCCAGGTCTCGAGCTTGGGTTCTTGGACTTTAAAGGGCTACACCACAGCTGCAGATTTAATGTCTGAGCCACCAGAGCACATCCTGTTGATCTTTCTTGGTACAGCTTCTTATGGTGGCCTGCTTTTGCTTTGACCATATTTTCCTGAGGCTGGTTCAGTAGTGTCTCGAGTTGCCTGATGTATGTGTCTTCCCCAGCCCTTAACTTGATGCATGAGCGGAGGCAACTTCTGGGGGCATCACTCTTACTGTCCATAAAGTGTGGGCAAATACATTCAAGTGAGATGTTAGCTGTGGACGTGAAGATGCACTTAGCCTTATGTGAACGCAGTAAGAGGGACGTGCTACATCCAGAGAAGCCCTTCCCACATTCTAGATCCTTGAACAGCTCTGCTGCTTGTGAATTGGTTTCCAGAGCTCCTCAGAAGGGGCTGGGGAGGGCTGGGGAGGGCTGGGGAGGGCTGGGGAGATCCCTGGAAGCTGGCTGTGGTTTCCCAAAGCCCAGAACTCTGACTGGCCTGTGTTTGGTTTCTTTTTTTTTTTTTGTCATTTATTTTTTTATTGTAATTATTCTGCACATTAAAATAATTTCCTATGTATAGGTTCCCCATTTCTTAGATATATTTCACCACACCCTGCCCTCCACCACATCACCAAGTGTTCTTCCCTGTGTGTCTTCCCGAGGCAGCAGAAATATGTGGATTACATGATGCGGGAGTTCGGGGGAAAGGAGCAGATGAGGAGGAGCCAGTACCGTCTGCACTTCCACCTTCCCATGCGGATCATCCCCCTGTAAGCAGCCTCTCTGGACTGGAGCAAAGGGGTGTGTCTGGAGAAGGTGGAGGCCAGCCCACAGGGAGCACCCCTTCCTAAACCCAGGGCACTCTTGGTTGGGGGGCCACCCCCAGCCGGGGACTTGCTGTTCTCTAACTTGTTTCAGCCTCACCATCCTGGAGACAGGTATGAGCATTAAGGGGGTGACGTGCCCCCATTTTACAGACAAGGAAACTGAGGCTCGGAAAAGTCAAGTGAAAATGTTGGCCTGCTCTGTCGGACCCTGAGGTCCTAGCCCCATAGCTCCACACTGCTCTCCTGCTTCCTCCCACAGCCAGTGCTCATGGAGTCCAGGGCCTCATCCTCAGGGCACCGATGGCTCACATAGTGAGGCTAGGGCTTTCCTCTGAGGCAACGGAGTAAGAACCATCTTGGGAGCCTTGGGAGCAGGCTGTCACTCCTGGAGCACGCGCTTCTGTCCCTGCCTTGACTCCTGTCTGACCTGCCTGCACTCTCCTTGTCTCTCCTCCATATCTGTGTCCCCTACACCTTCGCCTTGACCTCTCTGTGCATGGCCCTGGCTGCCCCCGGCTCTCCAAACTCCCTCAGAGGAGCCCTCCTCTGGGCCTGGCCCAGGCCTCTTGAGCTGGGCTGCCTATAGGCCACTGGCTTCCTCTCCCAGTCCACTGGAGGTTTGTCCACCGGAGGTTTGTCCACTGGAGGTTTGTCCACTGGAGGTTTGCCCACTGGCCAGTGCAGTGGTGGAGCCAGGGAGCTGCTCCTGTGGTACACGGTTCGGTGACCTACTTTTATGACCTGGTTGTGAGGGATTATGGGTGGGTCTGCCCTCAGGAGACAACCCCCAGAGCAGGCCAAGGGGAAGACAGCCAACGAGGAAAACTAGTCTATCCTCAAGCAACCTCGAGTTTAATAGACATGATGGTTTAATGAAAACTACAAAAGGATCATTAAAAACAATTTTTGGTCGATTTAATTGAGGAATAGCCAGTAAATATGAATGATGAAAGATTTTATCATCATAAATTTTGATAATTGATGGAACCAAGCCTTTACTGGTCTTTCCTGACATTTAGGTTCCCAAAGGTGCTTAAGGGTCAGACCCAAAATGTCAAGAAGTATGTCCCTATTTTCTTCTGTTTGTTCAACCATAAACCAGGGAGGGTATTTTCAGCTTGGTAAAGAAAATAGACACTATTTAATTACTTACCTGAAACGGTAACTTAAAAGAGTGAGCTCTCCTTTGCTGAGCCTGAGCTGAGCTCACCAAATGCACAGACATTCTTCTCAATCCCCCTGCAGTGCTAGGAGGTGGATGTGTCACTGTTCAGGATCTGTGACTGAGGACAGGAGCTAGAGGAGAGCTGTGTCCAGAGACACAGGTCCCCAAATTTCACAGCGATGCAGGTGAATTCTAGCCATGAATCAGATCGTGTCCGTGGCAGTGTTGGAACAGGGCTCTGGCAGAGGTCGAATCAAAGTGCTTGGGTTCAAGTTCCAGCTCTGCTGGTAACCAGCACATAGAGCCAGGCAAATGGCTATTCCCCAGGTCACTGTAAGGTGAGGTGACTTACTTGCCCTGTCTGGGCCCAGAGATGTGGCCACACTGGTGGGGACAGTGCCGTGTTGTGTCCATCAGTCAAAATGGTGGTGCCCAGAGAGCTGTCTTAGCCAACTGTGGGGCAGGAGAGAAGCCACTGGCAGGCAGTGCTGACTCTTGCTGGGACACAAGTACAGCAGCTTCTTACCAGGCCAGCCCTGCGCAGGAGCCGCCATGCTCGGAGCCTGTCCTTGGAGAGGAAGAGTTGGGTGCATGGGGCCCTGATGTCTCACTGTCCAATTGTCCACTTTGATCTCATTGTTGGGACCCAGTCATTTCTCTGCCCCAGACTAGAGCAGTTGCTGGTAACAGTGTGATGTCTGTGTTCAGTCATAAATCCTACTGCATCTGCCTTCTGTGGGCCATTGTCCCTGTAAAAAAGGCTTGCAGAAGACCTCTGTCTCCTCTCATGCATCTGTCATGAGGGAGCTGATTGGCGACATCACAGGATTCACTCACAGCTCTGGGGGCCCCAATCTTGGGCTTCATTTTCTTTTGGCCACTGTCGTATAGTTAGCTACCCGCCTGGAAGAGGGGGCAGAGTCCTATGTCTTGATGCCAGCCAGCCTGTATCTCAGTGGTGTGTGTGTGAGTACGGCTCCTTTTGCTGGCTTTTGTCCTTCTTCCATGTTCCGCTCTGTTTTTGTTTGGCTTCTCTCTCCTCACCTCTCATAGGAACCATGGGTATGAGATTGTGAAAGTGCAGTTTTTAATCCAGCAGTTCAAGAAGATTGGGCAATTCCTGACTGTCACCAAGGACGGGATCCTGCAGATCTGGTCGGAGTCTTTCTTGCCGATCAGCTCCTTTAGGGTGAGTAGGGCCCACATCTGCCACGTCCTTGGAGGTAACCCAGCAAGGCTCGCCCTTGGGTTTGTGGTCTGAGCAGTCTTCTCTGCAGTCAGAACTCAGAGGCCAGGGCCTGACTTTGTCGCGGGACCTCGAGCCTTGCACTTGTCTCCTGTAAGCAGCATTCCTCCTGGATGTCCATTCCACTGTCCCTAGAGCCTCCCTGCCCACCAGGCTTGCTTCTCCTGTTCCCGTCTCAGCGAGTGGCACCACCATCCACCAAGGTCCCAAAGCTACAGATCAGCCTCCTTTCCTTTCCCTGTCACAGAGGTTGTGAGCATGGGCTCTGCCAGGCTTAGACCTCCCAGCTGCCCTACCTGCGGCTCTGAGACTTGTGCACGTTCCTAGAGAGCTCTCCCTACCTCAGTTTCTGCGTCTATAAAATGAGGTTAGTAATAGTGCCCCCTCGCGGGCCTGTTGGAGGGTTTAATGACATAATGCCGGCATGGCACACAGCAAGTCCCCAAGAAATGAAAGCTGACATCATCATTGTCTTTGTGCCATTAGCTTGTGGCCAAGAGCTGTGAGGGAGAAACCCAGGCCAGAATGAGCCAGCAAATAAGAAAGGCACACTCTCCAGAGAAGAAAAACTCCTTGGAGGCTGCCAGCAGCAAGCAGACTTTTCTGAGCCTTGCGGACCTCAGAGGGCTGCACAGTAACTTCAGGGGTCACCTGTGGGGCAGGAGTGTTCTGGATGCACTATCCCCTCCAGTTCCTAGAGAGGAAAGTAATGTCTGCGGAGTTCTGGAGACTCCTGGATGTCCCTGCACCAAGGGGTGGTCACACCGGTGTCCCTAAGACCGAGTTTCTGGTCCATTTCCTCCTCGTTATCTATGTGTTTATTGCGGGGAGGGGCATGTGATAGCCTGAGCTGGTTGTGGCTCGGTCATCTTAGTGCCCCTCAAGGGAGAAGCCTGGAAGGGTGAGGAAGATAGAGGGACAGACCAAACAAACAAGCAAAAATGACTAATGTATTGTGTATGTTCATTGTATCTTGATAAAACCGGGAGGGGTGAGGATCCAGACACAGAGGTGGAGCGTGGAAAGTCAGCCTCCCTCTCCCTGATCTCAGTTCCTCCCCCTGGAAGCACCTGCTGTGACCACTTTTGGGGTGCTCGTCCATGAATAGCCTCTACATGTATCTGCCCCCTTTTATTTTGATGGCAGATTCTTGCTTTCATTTTTGATGCTAGAACTTGGCTACTGTTCTTTATGGCATGTACACAGCTTTTCACCTGCAATGTCCCTGGCTTGGGATCAGAGAAGTCCTCCTTCCCAGGGCTCTCCGACCCGTTGCTGTCACAGCAGTTCCTGCCCTGGACTGCGTTCCCTCGCGCACACGCGTCACACCAGCGACACTACACGTAGAGTCAGGATCACAAGTTTTGCATATTTGAGACTTGGACGAACTTGTCCAACTGCTCTAAAAGCGTGTTTTGTGGATGGGTTATCTTTAACCCATTTTACAGATGTGGAAAGAAGACTCAAAGGGGTAGGGCTTTTTTCCAAGTCCCCATCGTTCGTGGTTGGTGGCAGCCCTGGGCTCCACAGCAGGTCTGTGCCGGGGAGCAGGACCTCGGGCAGGAGAGGGCTCAAGGGGACCCTGTACACCCGTCCTTCTGGCCAGCCTCTGCAGCCCAGTTCTCCTCTGTTCGTCCTCTGGTCAGCTTAACCAGATCCAGCACCAACACACCCAGCAATTGTGGGTCATTGACATGGTGTGTATCCACAACATGAACTTGGTCGCGATCGCATCTACAGACCAGAGGATAGGTGAGTCCCTGGCAGCTGCCCGGCCTGCTTCGCCATCGGAGGCCATGCGTTGGCACCAGGGGAGATCTGTGGCTGAGCCAGCTGTGAGCATGATCAGAGCCCTCTGGGAGCAGTGCCTGGTGGAGGGGGGTGAGGCTGCTTTTCCTCTCCAGAGACCCCAAGTTCTGACTGAGACGTGACTTTTTTTCCTGCCCCCCCACCCCCGACTCTTTCCCAGAGTTCTTTGATATTAGTAACCATAAATGTATCCGGGCTTTCACCTTCATGGATCTGGACAGCTGTGCACTGGTCATGGACTACTGGTGAGTTTTAAGGGAGATCGGCACAGGGTCTTGGCAGTGGCTGCTCGCTCAGTGGGACTGGGATCCCCAGAAATCCTCTCCGGAGACAGCCCTGGAGACATCCCCGCCCCATGTACTGCTTCTCCTTTCCCACAAGGTCTCTTGGGGTCACTTTGCATGGTCACTTAGACTCAGTGTAGTCGTTGGCCCTCCTCCCTACCCTACCAGGTCAGCTGTCAGACCTTGTCCCACTGTGGCTGGGGATGTGAAAGGTCATGGTCTGTCAATAGGATGGACTTGACAAGAGCAGCTGAAGAACCTGGAGTTCTTTTACTTAAAACAGTTTTTTTATAAGTCAGCTTTCTTTTGGACTTTGTCCACTGGCAGCCTGGGCCTGGGAGGCCGGGCCCATGTATGTCAGCTGTGCACATGCTGAAGGCAAGACTGGGAGGCTGTGGGGGAGCTGCCCTTGCTTCCAAGGTGGGGGAAGGTCCTTGGGGCTGGGAGGGGTGGAGGATTGCAGTTGGGTATGCCTCTTCTGTCTCCATCTTGTCCCAGGTCTGACTATCACCGAGGTGTGTTCTGCTATGGAGACACCAAAGGAAACGTCATCATCTTCACCTCCGACAATATGGCCAACGGGCTGTTCAACCCTCGTTTCCTCCCTAAGGCCTCCAAATGGGGTAACTAAGATTCTGGGAGGGAAGTGGAGATGGCTCTTCTTTTGCCTGTCTTCCTGCTTAAGAGTTGCTGGGAAGCTGGGTTCCTTTTGCTCAGGCAGTCTGGGGACTCCTCTGTGGGCCCTGTCTAGGATGCAGCCTTTGAGGCACAGTCTCAGGCCTCCAGGCTGGTCTACCTCCATTTAGAGGGTCCCCAGCCCACAGGGACACTGAATGACCTCTTGGGCTTCCAGTCAGACTTTCCAAGTAGGTTTCCTCCTAGGGTTCCCAGGCCATAGTGATACCTCTTGCCAAACTTGTTGGGGCAGCACATTCCACCACTGGCTGGCCAGAACGTTGACCCTGCCCTGGACGCACCCTGCTTTGTCCTTGTCTCATCTCATAAGCATTGGCCTTGGTGCCTGCCCTGCCTTGCCCCACCCAGATGCCTGGGTCACCCTGAGAATCAGAAGGTCTTTGAACTGAGGGGTGGGTGGGAAACTGGGGAGTCCTTCTGTGCCATGTTCTGACTGAAGACTGGGGACAAAAATAAAGGCAAGGTGGGCCCAGCAGAGTGTTGACTTAGGAGGAGGTGGACAGACTGGCTCTGTGTGACCTGGATCCAGTTGCTTTACCTCTCTGTGCCTTAGTTCCCTTCTTCAGAGAGTGCTGTCCATACTTAATTCATGGTTTTTTGTGAAGGTGAGACACATGAATGCCTGCCCACGGTCTCGCCTGCCCAGCCCGACGGGGAAGGCAGGTGGGCAGACAAGCTCCCAGCATGGCCTGCAGTGAAGCATCCTCCCTCCTGCCCGCTTGAGCAACACTGTCGCCCAGGACTTCCTTTCCAAGCTTCCCCCGACCTTGCAAGATGGACAGTGACTTTACAGTAATAGAATGCGTGGCTAAGTCCCCAAGTCCCTTCTCTTTTTTCTTCATTTTACCTGGGAGTTTCTCTTAGACCTGAGCCCTGTCCTGGCCCTTCTACCTACCTCCTTAAACCGTGCTCTGACGGTGGGTCCCTGTAGTCCCCAGTTATAACTGGCGCCACCCATCTGTGTCCAAGCCACTCAGCTGGTACCAGGAGCCCGACAGTGCTTTTCTGATGCTCCTAGCTGCCACCACGGTGGGCTTTGGGACCACGAGACTCAGTCCCCTGAGGGCAGTGTGCACTTAGTGTGGTTCTCCAGGCATGCTCATTCATGATCTGTGCCTGCAGCCTCTCGTCCTTAAAACTTGCTGGACAGGACGGGCAGCAGTTTGAAGCACGAGGGCAAACTTCTAAGTGATGACTTCCAGAATGAATAGTGGGCACAGCCCTGTGGCTCAGGTGGCTAAGTGGCTAAGGTGCAGGACCTATGAACTTGGGTTCGAGACTGGGGCCAAAGGTAGAAACATAGAACAAAAACAGAAAACCAGAATGACCAGTGGCTAGAACGTCTATTCATGCTCCATCCAGCTCAGCTGGGGCTCCTTAACAGCACAGCGGCTTGTTTGGAGCCCAGCTGCTGGGGAGAGCAAGGGGCCCTGAAATCTGACTCCAGCTCTGCCTGAGTTAGCAAGGGGGCTCTGGACAGTGGTGTCAATCCTCCCAGGGTTCTTGTCTGGATGTTGAGTTTGCCCCACTGAACCCCGCCAGGCCAGAGTGGGACTTGTAGAGCATTTGGTGGAAATGCCTTTTGAGACATTTAATAGTTGCAAACCACTGTGAGGTGTCTTCTGAGGTTGTGCCCGCTTGGTAAAGGGGGAGAGCTGGTGATATGGACCCTGGTTTTCTGCCTTATCAGATCATAGTTACTGGACCAGTGTTTCCATGCGGAAGCTCCTAAATGAGCAGTCCACTTTGTATAGAAGTTACCGACTGAGGGTAAGCCGTGTGTTTCCTTGGAAACTGTGCACACACCACTCAAAGATGAGAGCAGAAAGTGGACTTGCCCCTTGGGTCAGTCGTAGACCTGGGGTTCAGTCTCTGGGTCTGAGAGGAGGCTGATGTTGGGTTCCTCCTGCCCTCCCTGCAGAAAGCGCTGTCTCCCAGGCATGGCTCGACTCTCAGCCGCTCCTTGGCTCAGCCCTGGGCTGGCCTGCGCCACCCTCTCCAGGATGGCTGCAGTGGCTTTGGGCTGCCCCGCGCAGTACGCTCTCCATTCAGCAGGCAGCGGGGTTATGAGCTAAAAGCACAGGCATGTCTCTCCTTTGCTCAGAGCCCCCCAGTAGCCTCTCATAATGTTTGAACAAAATCTCAAGTCCTTTCCACCCTCAGGACACAAGGAAATCTGGCCCTAGGCTTGTCCTGGTCATACTTTCTCCTCATTAACTCTACTGCAGAGACGCAGGCAAGCTCGTTCTCTAAGCCCTCTCCCACCTCAGGGCCTTGACACAGGCTGTTCCTTCGGGCTGCTCCTCCCCTATGTACCTGTTTACCCTCCTCTTTACTCCCCTCAGGTCCCTAGTCAGCCAATCTGAGCAGCCCTCTGCCTCTATGCCTTCACCTTGCCGTGCTTGTGGGATTCTGGCACCCACTGCACTGTGTGCTTTTTCACCCTATACCGCAAGCGAGTCCTGACACAGCTGAGTGCCCTGCAATTCAGCGCGGTTCTGACAATCTACCCAGGAGAGCGGTACCTTCCATGGCTGGGGCCTGCAGCCCCTACCCCTTTCGGATGCCAGACCCCAGTGCAGAGTAGCATCCGTGTTTCCAGCTAGCAGGTAGCGAGCCAAGTTCCCAGGACTCCCCTCAGGTATTGAGTAACTGGCTAGAGCGGCTCACAGAACTCAGAGATCGCTGACTTACTATGAAAGGATGTAACTCAGGAACAATCAGGTGGAGGAGAAGCGTAGGCCAGGTCCGAGGAAAGGGCAGGGAGCTGACGTGGCCTCTCTGAGCTCATTGCTCTTCCTGCACCTCCCCTCATTCACCAACCTGACAGCTCCCCAAAGCCTGTCCTCTTGAGTTGTTAAGGAGGCTTCATCACGCAGACACTACTGCTTGCATCTTTGGCCATTGGCAATTGATTCAGCCTCCTGCCCCTCTTCCCTTCTGGGAGGCGTGTGTGGAGGTGAAGGTTCTAGCTCTCTAAACCCTTGATTGGTTCCCCTGGAGGTCAGGCCCCATCCTTAGGTGATTTCTGGGTTGCGTCATTAGCATAAACTCAGGTGTGGTTGAAGGGATTTGTTATGAATATTAAGACACCTTTCTAGCGATTGTCTGAAGGGTTTTAGGGGCTCTGTGCCAGAGTGAAGATGAAGACCACAGTATAGTTATTATCATAAATCACAATAACATAGCTTAGCACCGCCCAGCTTCGTACTGTCACTTGTTGTTTCTTATCCTTCCATCCTCAAGGATACTGACAGCTCCTTGAGGGCAGGCATTTAGCATGTTGCGTTCTCCCTACTGTGTCTGGTGCCGGGCTTCACAGACATTTGTTGAACAAGCGAACAAATGAGTGGATGGGTGACTCGGTCACTCAGGACCATTGAGTTAAGTGGTCCAAGGCCCGTAAGTGCTTATTTTCAAGCAGGTTGGATCATTCAAACCTGGGGACCCTCTCAGGAAGTCTTGCACAAGTTCACATGATAATAGACTTGAGTGCAGTTAGGCCTTTTGATTAAGCGATGGTCCCACCCCCAGTCAGAGGAGCCAGGCTAAGATTGCAGAGCCATGTCATTTTTTCAGAGCTGTGATCATTAGAAGGGCATTGGACTTGGTTATCTCTAGAACCTTCCAGCCACCAATTCTTGCCATAACCTCAAACCTGGATCTAGAAGGCTGTCCTGAGGTTGGATGGCCCACTGCCCCTACTCTCTTCCCAGGCTCTCCATCCCAACTGGTGTCAACAGATCAAGTTCATCCCCCAAATGAACCTGATGGCCTCCTGTTCAGCCATCAACAAGTCCTCTCTGGTGCTGACAGTATTGCCATCCAAAGGCCTCGAGAATCCCAAGTAAGCAGCACCTCCTTCCAGGCTGAGAGTGAGTCTGAGAGAGGAGTGGTGGTGAGAGTGTCTCAGGGAGAAGGCCATCGAGGATGGTGGCTTGGACTCAGTCAGCGGAATGGAGAGGAAAGGATTTGAGATATATTTCTGGGCAGGGGGTGTGTAGACAGGAGAATATATACTGTGCACTCCTGCTCCCTTCCTCCCTGTCTGAATGCAGTACACACATTGGTCAGCAGGTGGCTCCATTGACTGCTTTCTTGTAACCTGTTCCAGGTGGTAGCCTCTCAGGGCGTGGCCTTTGCAGGTGGGGCTGGCATTGCTAATTCAAACCCAGCTGCTGTAGTTGGCTGCCTCCCCACGGCAGGCACTGTAGGCCTGAGATTCTGGTGTCAGGGTTGTCAGCCTGAGCCAAATTCTTCAGGTGGTCGGAGTTGGCAGTGAGTCTGGCAGAGAAGCCGGGATGGGGCGAGGGGGACCTGTGTGGCATGTGTGGGCACATCCACAGCGTCTCCCCTGCTTTTCCTCCTCCTCTCACCCCTGTTGACGCCAAAGTCTCTCCCACTGGAACTGCTTGCAGTGACCTTCTATGCTGTATCCCCTCTGGCCTTCCAGTTCCTGCTCTGTGCTGAAGCCAAATGCAGGCCTGGTCACCTTCAGTTATCCTCTAAAAAGCCACCTGCTTATCTCCCCACATCTCCTGGTCTCTGTTCTTTCACTCTGCTGCTTCCCTATAAGGGAAAGCTCCAGGAAGCCAGGGGCATCGTGTCCTGAAGGATGTAGGAGCCAGTTAATATCTCTTAAATGAATGAGTGAACATGTCTGAAGCCATTTCCAGTAATGTTGCTGTGGTCATTCTTCCAGAAGATTTCTCTGCCCATGGATGTTTGGAAGGAAACGTGTCTGGTTTGACAATAACGAAGTACATGCATTCAACATGTTCTCCCGCAGTTGGGATTTTTAGAGGAAATCTTTGAATGTGAGCGGAGACCAGAGGAGGGGGCACAAGACTGGAGGATAAGAGACTCAGTGGGAAGCTGCTCTAGAATAAAGGGGGCCTGGACTAAGCAGATGCCAGGCCTGTGATGGGAAGTGGGCAAAGGGGCTGGCTGGATAGTGGGAGGTGGGAGAGGGAGCCTCCAGGATAACACCCACATGTCTTAGACGCCCCCAGGAGTGGTGGAGGGTCCAGGCAGAAGGTGGGGGTGCCTTGGTTGTGTTTTTGTTTTCTTCACAAGAAAGGTTCAGGCAGCAATGAAGGTGAGCAGGCAGGCAGAGCGGAGGAAGAAGCATCTTTATTTTTATTTAGTTGTTCGCACTGTTTGTTCCCTCCCAGAACCGGGACTCGAATCCAGGGGTCGGTGCCTTGCTCCTTTGGAGGTGACTGACCTAACCCCTGCTTCACCAGGGTGCACCTCGGTTGGGGTTTGGAAGGGAGAGTTTGGGCAGAAGAAGCTGGCAGGGCTGGACGTGTGGAGATGGGGAACGCGTGGCAAAGGCACAGAGGTTCCGGGCCTCTCCAGTCTGTGACGGCCCGTGGCACCGTCCCTGAAGGCTGCCTGGGAGCCCTGGCCCTCCAGAGCCCCACCCACTGCCGCACCCCTTTTTTTCCTGGGGTGCTCTAGCCAGTCTGCTGCCTTCTGCTGCAGCCCCCTCTGAGCTGGAATCCTGACTCCACCGTTTGCAACTGTGTGAGCGTGGGCAGCCCCATAGCCTCTCCCTGCATGTCCTCATGGTGGCACCGGGCTGACGGCTCTTTGGGGTGCGCCAGTGGTCCAGGTGCCGCACCAGTCGTCTCCCAGTGCAGGGACCTGCACAAGGCAGGAGCAAGGCACCCGGGGGCTTTCTTCCCTTTGGTCCGCTCTGGGGACCACCCGCTCCCTCTCTTAAACGTTTGTGACCTGGAGGGAGGATGCTTGTCTCAGGAGAGTGGCGGTGAAGATTGCATTAAGGTTGCCTCAGCAAACATGTTGTCACTGGAAGCAGTGGCCCAGCTTCTCCTGTACTCAGGGAGGAGAGGCGCGCGCCCTCCACGAGACCCCTCTGCAGCCTGCAGGCAGGGCGCCACCTGGCCTGCCGGGTGGGCCCAGGACTTCGTGCTGGGGCTGCCCTGTCCTTGTGGAGACGCAGTGACTGCTCCACTGCAGCCGGCCGGCCTCCACCTCCTCCGGCCCAGGCGCAGAGGCCCGTGCGCCCGGCCTGCCGCCTTACCCTTTTGCTGTTGCAGGTTGTCAGTCCTGAATGTAAGAAAAGGGATTCTCTGCTTCGCCTACTGTCCGGACAGGAACTTCCTGGGTAAGTATCTTCGTGTCTTCTAGAAGCTGCCGGCCTGGCAGCGCTGGCGGGAGGGCTGCTGGGGCAGGGGCACGTCAGAGCCGAGAAGGCCCTCAGCACCTGGCCTCTGTCCGGCCTCCTCTCCTGCTGCCCTGGTCCCGTCGTGGGTTGGGGGCTGACATAAGCTCTGCTGGCATGGGGCAGAGAGGTGGTTCGTTGTGATGCCCCACCCCGTCTGCCAAGCTGTCAGGCCTGGCTGGGGTCTGAGGCCTGGCCCTGGCAGAGGATCCAGGTGTTGCCCTGTGGCTGACACCCACTTTTCCACCCCAGTGACCGGTGGTTGTGACCCTCTCATCCGCCTGTGGAACCCCCAGTTCTCGAAAAAGCCTCTGTGGCTGATGAAGGGGCATCAGACCTCGGTGACACACATCCTTGTGAACACCAAGAACAGCTGCATCCTCCTCAGCATCTCCAAGGACAAGGTACCACCCTGGCAGCAAGGGACAATGACCCAGCTCCTCCAGCCAGGGGTCTGGCCCACTCGGGAGTGGTGTGGCCTTCCTGCCCGTGACCCCACCCGTGGCCTAAGGCCCAGTGGGAGGTGTGCCAGGTGGCAGCACCACGGGGCCTGTGGGGCTCTGACAGCCTGGCTCCAAGTAGTCCTCAAAACTGGCTTCCCAGGGAGCTCGGCTGGGCTTAGTGCTCTGATCCCGGGCAAGGCCTTTTCCTTTTCTGAGCCTCAGTTTCCTCACCCATAGAATGAGTTTTCAAGTTGTCTAAAGGAGAACTGGCGGTCAGACAGCAGCACCATGTCTGGCGTATAGTAGGTGTATGTGTGAGCTGTTCCCCTCCCCCGGGCCCGAGCGTGCACCGCCTGGCTCTCCATTGACCCCCGGGGCTCCCCCTTAGAGTCCCTGTCATTAGTTCTTCCTCACCTTCAGCTGGGGTTCCCAGTCCGTCTGCGGCGCTGCCTTGGCCTTCTGGTCAGTGTTGGGGGGACAGGCCAATGGCTCTGGGTGACCTCTTTCAGGGTGCAAGTTCCTGTCTTCTGAGATCCAGTAGATGGAGAGTTAGCAGACCCTGGGGTCACCCAGGCTGCTCTCCCTAACACATCCTCACATTTGCTGTTGACTGGCGTTCTCCTGGCAGCCCTGGGAGCTAGGTGGTCACCGCAACTGCCAAGGGATCCAGGCTGAGCTGGGGACACAGGGCGGGGCTTGCCGATGTCCCCGTGGTCCGTGGTGGGCAGAGCCAGGTTGTGGTGAGAATTCAGGTCCAAGTCCTTGCCTTTCCAGTCCATGCCGATGCCTCTGAGCAAGGAGGGTCCTGGAGGAATGCCCAGGGGGCCTCTCTAGGGACAGCTCCTCGACCCAGGATGAACATGAGGGCGTTACTCTGGGGACGGGGGCCTTTCTGGCCACCATGGTGGCAGCCAGTCTCTGTCCTGCCTGGCGGCACCTGAAGAAGGCTGGTGGGAGCCGGTGAAGGCAGCTGCTCCAGCGGAGTGGAGGCCCTGGGGGCTGGCTGGACGGACCCGCGCTCGGTGTCCTCATCTGAGCAGAAGAGCAGCAGCCTGGTGCTGTCTGTGATCCGGGCAGACACTTAGTGCAGTGGCTGTGGCTGGACTCACTCTGGGCCTCTTCGCCTGTCCTCCCCGCACCCGCTGCCTCCAGAACATCCGAGTGTGGGACATGCAAGAGTACATATGCCTCCAGTCCTTCTGCGGGAAGCTTTTTGCCCTGGGAAACTGCCCCATCACCAGCGCCTGCTTCCACCAGAATGACAGCACCCTCGTCTGCAGCACCTATTCAGTGAGTGACCCCCCAGGAGCGGTCAGATGGCCACTGCAGGTAGAGGGCTGTCCCAATCCCACAGGACACCCAAGGGCGGTCTCATCCTCTCTCGCCTGAGACTGCTTCACGCTGCGATGATGACGCTGCCGGTCTGTGTGGCCGGCCCAGGAGACCCCCATCTCTTGGGATTTCCTGGAAGACTGTAGGTCCAGGCTATCACCTCGACGTCACTCTTTCTGCTCCTGTACACCCTCCAGACTTTCATCCCGGCACCTGGCTGGGCGCGCCCTCTCCTAGCTCCCTTGGTCCTGTGCTACCCCTTGACCACCCTGATAGCTCCGTCTGTCATTCTTAACGTGACTGTCTGTCCTGCCAAATTGTGAACTCGCGGAGTCAGAGCCTACACCTGAGTAGCCCCCCTGAAGGAGAAAACCCCAGAGACCTGATGTGAAGGCCATCCACAAGCCCTAACTTAGCTGATGTCCCTGGAGGACAAGACCGACTGGGAGAAGCATAGGGGCCGACTGTCCTGGGTAGTGACGGGACCTGTGGCAAGATGGGAAAGCAGGGAGCCGCACAGACAGTTGGTACCAGTAGATAGTCAGGTTCTGTCTAGAAAAGGAGATGAGGCTGTCACCTGTGTTATTTGTGATTGAGAGGAGGGAGAGCTCCACTGTGGTCTTGGGACCTCTGTCGGTCAGGTCACCCTAGTAGGGGACATACATGTCATCCTTATGTCCTTGGCAGGCTCTTCTCTGGACAACAGGTTTCATGGAGAGATTGTGACTTCCTGTATCTTTGCTGAGTATCAGCCTGCCTGCCAGCACTTGTGGAACTGAATAGGCCTTTGAAGTTCTTTTCAGATTGTTAAACTTATCAACCCCTTGTTGTTTGTCAGGAACAGAGAATATATTAATTAGACACTGTCCCGTCTCTCAAGGAAGCTGCAGGCTAGAAAGAGAATGGGAACTTTCAGATGCTGTGTTCTGGTAGAGAGGTGCTTCATGGAGCAGAGAGGGCACTTAGCGGAGCCTGGGGCAGGAGGTAGTAGGGAAGGCTTCCTGGAGGAGGAGATACCAGGTGGAGGTTTTCAGCTTCTCAGAAGTTATAAGAGGGACCTTGGACTTGGACTTTGTGATTCTGGGAACACTAGGCTTTGGAAGCTCTCATCTTGGGGGTGGAGGGAAGGGCATGAGTAGGTGAGAGAGATGTCAGCAGTCTTGATGAGAAGCCCAGGGCCCTCACGGTGACCAGGTCTGCATACAGTCAGAATGTCTTGATGTCTCAGTCTGTAGGAAGTTTCTACCTGGGGTCAGTCACTGAAGGCAGAGCCCTTCTGAATGCCCAGCTGTTTGACCCTCTCCTCACCTACAGATTGGGATTCTACATGGGTACCTGGAGACCCATGGGTCTGGAAAGGTGGAGGAGAAGATGGTGACATACAACACACCCCTGTGTGCCGTCCTTTACAGCAAGCTCTTTAAGCAGGTGAGTGGCAGAGGTGGGTGGCACAGGGAGGGACCCAGACCTCCCTGTGTGTCTTGGTTTGCATCCAGCGCAGGTGGCGGTTGGACAAATTCTTACAGCTTTGGTGGTGACGTGGAACTGTGGGAGGTGGGCGAGAAGCCGCCCAGTGGAGGGGTTGGCCGAGATGGGATCCTGGCCCCTCCACATGGTCAGCCCTAGTTTGGCTTCGTTGGCTGTGGAAGGGGCGGGCCAGGCCAGGGCAGCAGCCTGTCCTAATGGAGATGTCAGGGCTGAGCAGGTCAATGCGCCGCATGTTCCCCTGACAACTCAGGGCTCTTCACAGCCTTCCAACAGCACTCAGCAAAAGGGCTGGTCTGAAGTAGCCTCGCCCGCCGCTGTCACTAGTACTGTGGGTGGTGGCCACAAAATGTAGCACGAAGTAGAGTGACCTTTGCTCTCAGCATTTCCCTTCTTAGGGGGCAGTCGATACAGTTCCCGTCCTCTGTGCCACCCGCCACGATGAATGATGCTTCAGTAAACATCTTTTCTGAATCAGAGATTCTCTTCTCTGCATGGATTCTGATAATGTTATTCCTGAGTTGAAGGGGATTTCACCAAATTGCTTCCTTCTAAAGGAACAGAGGCCATTTGTGCTGCCCTGTGCTGCAGCGCAGAGGAAAGCCTCTTCGTAGTGGCCCATCCGGCCGCAGTGGGCCCTCCACGCACTGAGCGGTGCAGAGCCCCAGCCGTGGAGGTGGCGCTGCTGGGGATGGGGCGCTCTCTCCTTCTGGAGCCTCAGTGTGCCCTCGCTCGCAGGTAGTGAGCGGCTGCCTGAATGGCGTGGTGGACGTGTGGGAAATTGTGATGGGCAAGAGGCTGATGGAGTTCTCTGTGACTGGGTACCAACCCATGGAGCTGACCGCCATGTCCCTGGATGAGTCAGAGCGGTGCCTGCTCACCGGCTTGAGTGACGGCACTGTAAAGATGTGGAATTACAACATCGGCGAGTGCCTTATGGCCTTCCCCAATCCGGACCGTCTGGAGGTCAGTCTGGCCCATCAGCCGGGCCCGGGGGTCTCTTGAGGAGCAAAGCATAGTGACCCTGGGATGCACGACTTCTTATGCCTCCTTGAAAGGCCGTGCGTGTGGGCTGCCTGGCTTCATGCCTCCCTGACTCTGTGTCCCTGTGCATGAAGAGAAGAGAGTAGCCATGCCTGTCCTTAATGAGCATTCCTTTAGTAGTAGCATTTTTTTAAAGGAAGGTGCAGGCAGGAAGCAAGAGAGAGGAGGAGGAAGCATTTATTTTAGGTCTTTGGATGTGTCTAGACTGTTCTTTCTCGAGGCAGTGGACTTAACCGCTAAGCCGCCAGGCACACCCTTCATGAGCATTCCACAAATGTTGCGACTCTTGCTCTTTTTGTTTGCTCGCACTTCTTACCCCACATATGCATGCCTTGGATTACGTTTCTAGGGGTCCTGTCAGTTGATTCAGAGCCACCCAGGCTCACCCTTGTTTCGGGTGACAGGACAGGTGACAGAGTGATCGGGACACTCTCTGGGTGTGGTATAGAGCAAAGCAATCAGTCCCACTTTGGGAGTAAACCCATTGCTAACCCCTGTGACACAGTCCTTTAACCCACTCGGAAGGAGCACTTGGCCAAGGCAGCAGTCTGAGTACTCGTCCAGACCCTGTCAGCTGGTATTTGACTTCAGCCAGTCACTTGTCTGTCTTCCACCTATTCCTCCTGGCACATGGACACGAATACTTACCCTCTGTGTCTCCTCTGTCAAATGAGATAATGGGATGTGAGAACAGTGAGAATTATACAGTGGAGTCACCTCTAGGGAGTTACCATCACGGACAGTTCTGAGTGCTCAACTGGAAGGAAGACATGTGAAGCCCAGAGCCATTTTCTCTGAGATGCCTTAGAGTTCTGTTTTCTCTCATCTTCAACAGATCAGTGGGATCATCCATATGAACAAAATGTTCTACGTGACTGGATGGAGTAAGAGAATCACTTGTTTCATGTGAGTGGCAAGGGCGCCTGCGGCCAGGTAGGGGCCGAGGTCTGCTCTCTCTGTCCTTCAGATGGTCCTTCCATCTCTAGCTTTGCTGGTAGTTGGGGTGCAGGAAAGAGTGGTGGGTTTTGTCCGTTGCTTCATCCTTGCATCAGCCTTGCATTCGACACTCCTTGAAGCGCATGTGTTCTAGGCTTTTGCTAGGTACAGAGACAGGTATTAACAGGCAGGAAGGGGTCTCTTTCCTTGAGTTTCTACAGGGAGACAGACACTAATCAATAATTTCATTTATAATCATAAAGTCTATTGAGTGCTGTGAAAAGAAGTGCATGTCGCTATGAGGAAGGGACGGAAAGATGATTTAGTCTGGGGGCAGGGCATCAGAAGAGACTCATTTTAGGATGTCCTGGGTGGTGTGGGCTCAAGAGTGAACAGGAAGGATCACAGTGAAGCATCAAGGGGCTCGGGGTCAGAGGAACGTCCAGACGGGACAGCACAAGCAAGGCCCCTTCCTCTGCAGGAGGTCTTTCCAAGGCCCTGGTCTCCCCTTCTTTAAACCTTACGCCTCACTCAGGTATCTGAATGGGGCAAATCTGTAAGGCTAGTTTATGTAGACCCCTAAGTGGGACCTTTTAGTAGGTACATCAGAGGTGTTTAGTCACTGAGATGGGATGGGGAGCCCTCAACCGTCTGACACCTGCGGGTGTCCTCGATGGCCCCCGGTAGAGCTGAACTCTGCCTTCCTGCTTCGGCCACGTGCGCAGGTTCCACAAGACCAAGCCTGTGCTTTTGTGCTACCACTGGCAGACCTTCCACACAGAGGACGTCCTGAGCATGGCCAAGTACCAGAACCAGTTCCTCGGGACCTCCTCTTACAACGGGGACATCCTCTTCTGGAACGTTGACATGCTTAAACCCATCTTCAATTTCAACGCCTCCGAGAGCCCCTTGCCCTCGTTGCCGAAGAGGGTATGGTCAACAGAAACGCGCTCTCCTCTCACCTCTGGGCCAGAGTCATGTAGGGCATGGTGGGTAGGGAACATCCTGGGACATGCAGGAGACACTGATGACTTGTTCTGGAGGAGGCTGGGAGCTAGGAAGGTAGGTGGTAGTTTGCACAATTACTCCCACTTGACAGATGAGAAAAATGAGGTACATCAGGGTCAGGAATCTTGTTTACAATCACACAGCTAAGAAGTGATGAGCCAAACCCAGACAGCTTTCTGTCGGGTGCCCGTACCAGTCCCGTTCTCTAATAGATCACTCTCTCCTGGAAGGTTCACATTTTGCCCATTTCTATTGCATATTCCACTCTGGCTTGCTGGCTCAGGGCAGGCGCTTAGAAAACCCTTCAAGTCTCTGAATTGCCTTATCTTTGCAGATGGAAGTTGGTAGGTACCTTCAGGGTCACCTCATCCAGTAGTTTTCCAAAAGTGTTGGGGAGAGTTGCTTGAAGGTTCTTCAGAGTTCAACTTTTTATCTATTTTACAAGGTGGAGCTTCCCTTAAGATCAAAACCAACCTCATGTTTATTTGGAAACCACCGTCCATTTTATAGGCAGGGAAACTCACAGGAGTGGTCACCTGCCTGAGGGTACTCAGGGCATTAGCAGTTGGCACAGGAGTGGGTTATCAGCTCTGGTTTGATGAATTCATGGGTATTGGTTTCTGGGAAGCAAGCTCTGGGGTGCCTGGAGGGCCCTGTGGTGTTCGCACAGCCTGGGGAGAAGCAATGCTCCTGGGACTGCTTTCCCTCAGGTCTATCTGCAAGACATGGAAGATTGCCCGTTTGAGGACCACATGCCCAGCAAACCCTGTGTGGAGCAGAAGTGGGCAAACAAAACCTCCATGCATCCCCTGGGTCCCAGTGCCAGGACTGGGGCCGACGCCAACCTGAGGCGGAGCCTGACATCAGCCCTGCCGGTGATGAGATGCCTCCGGGACAAGGAGCCAGAGGTGCCTGTGCCCCAGTAGGTGGGGCGAGGACTGAACCCAGGAGACCACCTCACTCTCCAGCCACCTGAATTGGCCTGCTGAGTAATGATATTGCTTATAATTGTGTGTGTGTATATGTAGGTATATATATGTGTGTATGTATATATATACCTACATACACACACACACACACACACTCCCATCTGACTTGTGTCCCCCCAAGTCCTGCTCCATTCACAGGGGTTACCTACTGAGTGAGATTGTCGCGGCTGCTCTTTCAGCATCTCCCTCTGACCTCAGTCTCCCTCTAGGATAGGGAGACCCCTTCTTGATGATCTAGGAGGGCCATTTTTGTTTTCCAGAAACTTACCAGCATTGGTTCCAAGCTGTTAAAGCCCCAGGACAGCCGGTCATTTCTCAGAGAGCCTAAAAAGAAAAGAAATTTCAACTGGCAGAAGAAGTTGCTGAAACCCAATGCGTCGGTGGAGAAGGTTGGCCATGCTTGGGCAGGGGTTGTGAGTTAGGAGTTCACATTTGGGGTGTGCCTACAAGCCTGAGGAGTCTGGGGGAGATGACGGCAGGCTTCTGAGTCTGGGGGTGGAAATCCCTGGGAAGAGGGGACTATGTAGGGAGCTGAGCAATGTCCCCTCCTGGTTGGTGGGCTGGTCAGTGGATAGGGCGATTAGCAGTTACAGAATCTGCAGTTAAAATAGTGGAGATTTTTCTGACACACGAGGGAGACTGGGTCATCTCTGTCCTTTTATACCTCCTGTGCCTTTCCGTTTTCTGACCCTGAATCCTCTTCACTGTACTGTGACCACTGGGTGAGGTGACCTTCAAGACCCCTTCCCGCTTTAATCTGCAAAGAGGGTATTTCTGAGAAGTGTGGTTTCCTGAATCACTACTGTTGAGTCCAGTGAAAATACAAGTCTTAGTTGTGCTAGGTGTGGTGGGAATGCCCACTTCCTAGAGGACCAGGGCTGGTCCTGGAAACGGGGAAGTGGCCCTGGAGTGGTGTGGAGAGTGGTGAATGGTGGGACAGTCTTTCCTCCAGGTTCTGAATGGACTTTCCTTTCTCTTAAAAATGTCATATAAAAAATACTGAAATCTCACTGCACCCCACTCACCCCAATAGTGTCAGTCACTGCTAATGGAATGGTTTCTTTATATTTTTAGACAGGTGTTGCAAAATTATAGGTATTTTTAAAAATTGAAATATTTTGGTTTTGCGCATTACACATGAATCATATGTGTAGATTCCCCACATGTGCAGTGCCCCCATTCCTCAGATACATGTCAGCACACCCTGGCCTCCACCATATCACCAAGTATTTTCATCGTTGTCCGGTGGACCACATCTTCTTTATCCGTCATCTGATGTTGTGTACGTAGGTAGTTTCCAGTTCTTAGCTATTGTGATAGGGCTGCAATAAACATGTGGGTCATAAATCTCCATGAATTAGTGTTTTTATATCTTTTGGGTTGATGCCCAAAAGTGGGAAGGCGGTATCATATGGGATTTCCATCTTCAATTTTTGAGGAATCTCTATGGTGTTCTCGCACCAGTTTGCACCAACAGTGTAAAAGTGTTCCCTTTTCTCCACATTTTCACCAACATTTGTTGTTTCCAGACTTTTGGATGATAGCCAGTCAGGTGTAAGGTGATATCTCATTGTTTTGATTTGCATTTCCCTGATAACCAGCAAGTAGGAAAATGTTTTCATGTGCCTGTTGACCATCTGTATATCCTCTTCGGAAACATGTCTCTCCATTTCCTCGTCCCACTTTTTGACTGGATTGGATTGTTTTTCTGTTATTGAGGTTTGTGAGTTCTTTGAATATTTTGCATGTTAAGCCCTTTTAAAAAATATGAAATGCAAATATCTTCTCCCACTTAGGTTGTCTCTTTGTTTTGGTGATGTTTTCTTTTTCTTTTTTAAAGGAAAGGCACAGGCAGGAATGAGGGTGAGCAGAGTCATGCAGGGAGGAAGAGAGGAAGAAGAAGTACTTAATTTTATTTAGTTGTTCAACTTGACTGCTTCCCTTAGCCCCTGGATGCAAATCTGGGACCTTGGGATGTATGTGACGTGTGCCTAACCACTACTCCACTATGGTGCACCTGTGCACCTGGTGATGTTTTATTTAGCTGTGAAGTTTTTTTGTTTTGGTGTGTACTCCCAGTTGTTTGCTTTTCTTTTTATTTCCCTTGATGCTGGAGTTGAGTTCCCAAAGGCCTTCCTAAGGCTGATGTCATGGAATGTCTTTCCTATGTTGTCTTCCAAGAATTTTATGATTTCCAGTCTTATGTCCAAGTCTCTAGTCCATTTCGAATTAATTTTTGTGAATAGTGTTAGAGAATGATGTAGCTTCATTCTTTTGCATGTGGCTGTCCAGTAATCCCAACATCATTTAGTGAAGAGACTTTCCTTTCTCCATTGTATGCTTTTGGCTCCCTTGTCAGATTAATTGACTATAAATGAGTGTAAACTTCTGGTGATTCAGTTCTATTCCACTGATCTGTGCCTCTGTTATTATTTCAGTACCATACAGTTTTGATCACTATCACTTTGTAGTATAGCTTTATGTTTGGGAGTGTAATCCATCCAGATTCATTCCTTTTTTCTCATACTTGCTTTGGCTATTCAAGGTCTTTGTTTGTCCATACAAATTTCAAGATTTTTTTGTTCTATTTCCTGGAAATAAACACAAGGGTCTTTAATGGGGATTGCATTAAATCTGTATATTGCTTTAGGTAAGATGACCATTATAATGATGTTGATTCGTCTCAAACATGATCAGAAGATGTATTTCCATCTCTTTGTATCCTCCTCTATTTCTTTTAAGAAGGACTTGTAGTTTTCATTGTACAGCTCTTTTCCTTCCTTTGTTAAGTGTATTCCAAGATATATGATTCTTTTTATTTCTGTTTTAGATGTTGTGGTTTTCTTGATTTCATTTTCTTCTAGCGTGTTGTTTGCGCATAAGATTGCGATGGATTTTTGTGCATTGATTTTGTAGCCTGCTACTTTACTCTATTCATTGATTAGTTCTGTTAGTTTTTTTTAACAGAGTGTTTAGGGTTTTCAATATGTCACCTGCAAATAATGATAGTTTTACTTTCTCCTCTCCAATTTGGATTCCTTTTTTTCTTTTTCTTACCTAATTGCTCTGGCTAAGACCTCCAGTATGATATTTAATAGCAGTGCTGAGAGTAGACAGCCTTGCCTTGTTCCCGACCTTAGAAGAAATACTTTCAGTTTCGCCATTAGCAATGATGTTGGCTATGGGTTTGTCACTTAGGACCTTTATTATGTTGAGTATGTACCTTCTGTGCTCATTTTATGCAGGGTTTTTTTATTTTTATCATAAATGGGTGTTGAACCTTGTCAGAAGTTTTGTGTGTGTCTTTTGATATAATGTGGTTTTTCTCCTTGCTCTTGTTGATGTGGTATATTACATTAACAGATTTACATATACTGAAGCATCTTTGCATCCCCGAGATAAATCTCACTTGGTCATGATGGATGATCTTTGATGTGTTGTTGAATTTGATTTCTAATATTTTGTTGAGAATATTTTCGTCTATGTTCATTTAAAGGTATTGGTCTGTAATTTCCTTTCTTGGTGATATTGCAATCAGCTTTTGGTATTTGTGTGATGTTAGCTTCATAAATACTTCAAAGTATTTAGGAATGTTTCCTGTTTTTCAATATTTTGGTAGACTTTGAGAGGAATAGTTATTCATTCTTCTCTGAAGTTTTGGTAGAACTCATTAGAAAAGCCATCCTGATCTCAGCCTTTTATTTTTAGGGAGACTTTTGATTACCTCTTTAATTTCTTTGCTTGTTATTTTTCTGTTCAGATTTTCTAATTCTTTCAGGCTCAGTCTTGGTAGACTATATTTTCCTAGAAATCTGCCCATGCCCTCAAGTTTATCTAATTTATTGGCATAGAGCTGCTCATAGTAGTGTCTTAGGGTGTTTTGTATTTCTGTGTTACCTGTTGTAACTTCTCTTTCATTTTTGATTCTAGTTATGAGAATTTTCTCTTTTTGTTTCTTTATGAGTCTAACCAATAGTTTGTCGATTTTGTTTATTTTTTCAAAGAACTAACTTTTGGTTTCATTGATCTTCTAGATTGTCTTTTTGTTTTCTATTTCATTATTTTCTGCTTGGATTTTTGACTCTTTTATTCTACTGATTTTTGGCTTTAATTGTTCTTCTTTACTTAGTTGTTTTAAATGTAGGGTTAGATTGTTTAATTGTGATTTTTCTTATTTCTTGAGGTAGGTCTGGATTAAATTGATCTTAGTACTACTTTTTTTGCATCCCAGAGATTCTAGTATCTTGGATCTTCATTCTTTTTTGTCTCTTAAAACTTTTAAGTTCCTCTTTGATTTACTCTTTTACCCAAGAGTCATTCTGAAGCATATTGTTTAGTCTCCAATTACTTTGGGGTCCTCCAGCTTTCTTTTTGTGGTTGAGTTCTAGTTTTAAGCCATTGTGGTCAGAGAAGATGCTTGGTATGATTTCAATCTTTGTAAATTTGTTGAAACATGTTTTGTGTCCCAACATATGATCTAGTCTTGAGAATGTTCCTTGTGTACTTGAGAAGAAAGTGAAATCTGTAGTCATTGAATGAAATGTTTTATATATGTCTATTAGACCTAATTTTACCAAATGGTCATATAAGACTACTGTTTCCCTATTAATTTTCTGCCTGGTTTATCTGTCCGTTGTTGAAAGTGGGGTATTGAAGTCTCCTACTGTTATTGTGTTCCTGTTGATGTCTCTCATCAGTTCTAATAATACTTGCATAATATGTTTTGATGCTCCTTTATTTGTTACATATATGTTGATAAGCATTGTATCTTCTTGCTGGATTGAGCCCTTAATCGTTATATAATGTCAGTCTCTGTCTTTTGTTATGCTTTTTAGTTGGAAATCTGTTTTATCCAATATAAGTCTGGCTGTTCCTGCTTTTTGTGGTTGCTATTTGACTGTAGGATTGTCTTCCAACCATTGACTTTGAGTCTTTATCTTTTAAAAGAAGTTGAGTTTCCTGAATTCAGCGGAATGTTGGGTTATGCTTTTTAATTCATTTGGCCACTCTGCCATTTGACCAGTGAGTTCAGTCCATTAATGATTAGGATGATTATTGATATGTAACTTTTTATTGTCATTTTGTGACTTGTCTTCTATGTGTTGTTCCAGACAGTGGTTTTGTTCTTTTCTTTCTCTTCTTAGGTGGGTTGAGTGTAGTTATGTTTTGATTAGTTTTGCTTCTTGTTTTCTTTGTTGCCATTTCCCTGGAGAAGCATTTTGAGGCTACCCTCAAGTTAGCATTAAGAATTCTATGTTTATTTCCAATTTTTATTTGAAAGCAGATTAGTCTTACACTCTTTCTAACCATCCACATTTTTCTTCTCTTTTTCTCCTCCCCACTTTTTATATTTGCTGTCTTACTGTTTTTAGTAGGATTTCTTTGTGCATATAGAGTATCCTTAGTATTTTTTATAGAGTTCGTTTTGTGGTAGTGAATTCCTTTAACTTTTGCTTATTGGAAAAACTTTCATTCATTCCTTCAATTCTGAATGATAATCTCACAGGGTATAGTATCCTAGGTTGAAAATCCTTTTCTTTCAGCACTTTGAATATATCATCCCATTCCCTTCTGACTTGTTGCGTTTCAGTTGAAAAATTTACTGATAATCTTATGGGAACTCCATTGTACGTGACTCTTCTTTTCTGACTGTTCTTAAGATTCTTTATATCATGTATTTTTGACATGTTCATGACAATGTGTCTAGGTGTAAGTCTTTCTGGGTTTCTTTTATTAGAAAGTCTGTAGCTGCTTGGGTCTGGAGGCTTGCTTCATTCTTCAGGTTAGGGAAATTCTGAGTGATTCATTCTTCACATACAGTTTCTGCCCCCTTTTTTCTCTCTTCTCCTTCTGGGATCCCTGTGATATGAATGTGATTTCTTTTGATGTTATCTCATAGATTTCAAATGTTGTATTCATTTCTTTGCATTTATTTATCTCTTCGATAGTTTACTTGAGTGAATTCCTCTGCCCTATCTTTTAGCTCATTGGTTCTGTTGGAGGCGTCATCTTATTCTTGAGTCCCTCTATTTAGTTCTTTAATACAGCTATTGTGTTCTTCATTTCTTTGATATCTTGCTCCATTTCTACTCTCCCTTTTTTGTTCTCTTTTTCTTCCTCTGTCTTGATTTCCATAAGTATGTCTATCATTGTTGCCCTAAATTCATCCTCAGGTAGTTTGCATATGTCTGTTGTATTCAGATTTTTCTTTTTTTTTTTTTTTAATTTTTTTTTTTTACTGGATCCATTATTTCATAGTAGTGCCCCATGGTTTGGACCTATCATAGACTTCTAGATCATTCCATTTATAAGCAGGAAGAATCATTCCAGTTTTTGACTTATGTGTTTTAGCAAACCACATTGTTTTATTACTAATGGCAGGAGTGGCTTGCTTGGGGTGGTGAGTGTGCTTTAGGCTCAGTGTCTGTGTGGAATATGAGATGATGATTGGGGCCTGGAGGCCAGACTCAAGGAACCTCAGATTTACTTCTGGCAGCAGGTAGACAATAATAAAATGGTCATGGGAAGCTGTAGCAAGGCTGCCAATAAGGTTAAGAATTTCAGCATGGCCTGCTGAAGCAGCAGTTGTCTCTGAAGGAGCAGGCTTAATACCCCTGGGTTTGAGTCCTGGGTCCTGGGGGCAAGCAACCAGTGTGAACAACTAAACAAGATAAAGATGCTTTTCCTCCTCTCTCTTCCTGTCTGTCTGGCTACTTACCTTCATTCTTAACTGTACCTTTAAAGAAAAGTATTAAGATTTCTTGGAAATCTAGCTGCTCATCAGAATTGAGGTCCAGCTTCTTCATCATGTGATCAAGGATACCAGGGTCCTTCCAGTTCTATATGAAGGTAGCAGTTCCGTATTCAAGGACTTGCTCTTAGAAAGTTTTCAGTGGTTACCACCTTTTTCAGCATAACTCTGGAAAAGGCAATCAGAGACTTGATGCCTCTGCTCAGTCTCTGTCGGGCTGGACATCTTTGCTTTGTCAGGGTGGAGTGAGGCATGGATGCTGTGAGTGGGGCACCCCAGCTTTGGACTTTTAAGCGTATCACTGCTTTGGTCATCTGTGTACATCCATCTGTGAACACTTGTGAGTATATTGAAAGGATGGATTTCTGGAAGTGGAATTGCTCAACAGACCACATCTCCAAATCCTACAAGGTAGGTGATTCCGAGCCCCACCTTCATGTTGGTGACTAGTCCTGTCAAAGCACGGTCAGTCAATCTTTGGGTATTTACTACACACCAGGCACCATAGCAGTAGTGGTGAATAAAAGAGACAAAAATCTGTGTCCTCATGGAGCTGACATTCTAGTTGGGGTGAGACAATTAGCCAGTAGTAAAACCGATTGTAGGTCATAGGGTGTACAGTGGAGAACAAAAAAAATGGGATGAGCTTATTGGGAGGTGGAAAGGCCATTGTTGTTTTAATGGGCATGGTCAGATGGGACTTCCCAGAGGTGGTGGCATTTGTGCAGAGCTTGAAACCTGTGGTTATCTGGAAGGACAGTGACTCAGGAAGAGGAGATAGCAGGTACAAAGGCCCTCATGGGAGAGGAAGTGCTCGACAAAGAGCAAATGAAAAAGTACTTCTTTTCCTAAATATATATTGATACATGTCCTTCATTAAAACTAAAATATTCAAGCTTTGTAAGAGTGTGTCAAATAGAAGAATGACTGTCTCCCTCCTCAATCTTCAAAGGTAGCTACTGAGAAGATGTAGTCTTTTAGACCTTTTTTTTCTGTGCATATATGACTGCATACATGTATGAATGTATATGTGCTAATAGAATTTATTTTTACCGAAATATTATTATATATACTTCTCTTCATTGTGTTCTCTTTTAATCAATACCTCATGACCTCTCCATGACCACATTCTGCCTTTTTTTTTTTTAAGGGAAAGTGCAGGTAGGAATAAAGGTGACAGGCAGGTAGGCAGAAAGAGAGCGGAGGAAGAAGCATTTTCTGTTTTATTTAGTTGTGCATCTTGGTTATTCTTCCTGGAATCTGGATCCTTGGACTCTATGTGGATTATGCCCAGCAGGAGGAGGTGGCAGACTGAACCACTACTCTACATCCTATCTTTTACAGCTGCGTGTACTGGCATGTGTGTGTGTGTGTGTGTGTGTGTATGTATGTCTATACAATCAGTATGCTGTTGCTGGTGAATGCGTAAATTTCTAGTTATTACCTTTATAGGTTTATTGCCATGAACATATTTGGATATAGACTTTAGATATCCTGTCTACTTCCGAAATGTAAAAACTCAGGATTAGAAAGGCAGTCTCAGAAAGCTTTAGCTATGTATAGTCTATTTCAGTCTAATAATATATGTAATAATATAAGCAGCAGCTAGTATTTATTGAGCTCTTAATATTGGCTAGACAGTGAGCTTAATTATTTGCATGATATATTTATTTTACCCCTCAGAGTTGCATGCAAATGACTGAATGTTTATTGGTGAGATTTCAGGCAACCCAGGTCCTGGCAGAGGGGTATGTGTGCGTGTGTGTGCGTGTGTGTGTGTGTGTGTGTGTGTGTGTGATGTGTGATGTGTAGTGTGTGTGCCTGTGCATGTAAGTATCTGTGTATGAGACATGGGTAACCCCCTCTAAGGTTCTTTTCAATTAAATTTTTTTTATTGCAGTGACCTTGATTTTACATATTAAAATTCACTCCTATGTGTAGATTCCCCATATGTGCCGTCTCCCCATTCTAGCCCACATCTGGTGCTGACCCTCAGCCTGGCCGCTAGGTGCTCTGCTTCCCACCCTCACCACTCCTGGAGCATTAAGTCCTTTCCTTCTGGGAAGCTGGGCGGTGGACAAGAGTGAAACTTCTAGATTGGTTACCCAGAGAGGGTCTCGAGCTCTTGGGTCACCCTTGGTCCTGGCCTTTCCTTAATGGATGAGTTCATTCTCCAGATGACTTTACGTTGGTTCATAGGCTTTGGAAAGCCTTGTTTGAGCCTAGGGCAAATCAAACTTCTGTCTTTGTTCATCAAACATTATTGATTGCATACCATGTGCCAGGCACCATTGTTGTTACTGAGGAGAAAATAGTGACCAAAAATGGGTACACATTCTGACCTTCAAGGAGCTCATACTCCAGTGAAATGTTCCCATTGCTTCTGGGTCAGTAGGGCGGTATCCTCTCACCATTTTCTTGGGCACTAGGTAATTAAGGAACCAAGTGGGGTGGTGACTTGCTTGGCCACATGTGACAGTGGCCAGGGTGATCCCCAGCTCACATCACTACTGAGCAGGTGTGCCTCTCTCCCAGAGATCATCTTCCTGCAGACCAGGCCTCGTCTGCCATCCACAGCTGCCCTGCTGAGCAGCTGCACAGATGGCTACATCTACGCCTGGTCCATTCACGGGAACGGAGGCCTGCTGGGGAAGTTCCCTGTGGATTTCCAAGACAATAAGGATATGGTCGTGGGAGCTATGGCCACTGATGAAAATGACTGGATCCTTATCACTGGGGATTGTAAAGGATACATCAAGGTGAAGAAGAACTGGTGTTAAGATTGAGGGAACTTAGTCAGCCAAGTCCTGGTCACCCATTAGCCACCCATGGCCTTAGCCTAGTCCCTACACCTTCTGGGAACTGGTTTCAGTTTTAATCCATGGGCAGTATGGTGAATGAGCTTGGAAGTCCACTTCCGTTCCAGTGTGCCCACTGAAAGGAGGGCTTGGTTCAAAGGCGCCGCTAAGAAACCTTCCCTAGGGAGATGTGTGCTCTGTCATTTTTTCCCTAAACTTCCTCACCTCCTAGCCACCCATCCCATCAAGATCAGCTGTCTCAGGAGCTGCTTTGAGTGAGACATGAGGCAAGAGTGTCCTATCCTTGGGCCAGTCACCCCCTCTCTGCAAGCTAACTGTGGGGGTCTAACCTTTTGGTCCCAAGCATCTGGGTATCTCCAAGGTGTAGGAACTCCCAGCTAACGTAAAAAGAACTGGTCTGGGAGGGGCCTACAGACTGAGTAGTTGTTGGGGTCAGGGGATGCTGGGTCAGTAACCCACACTTTGTACTTAGATCTGGGACATCAAGGATTACTGCGTATTCCCTGACAAGCGGTCATCTCAGCCCAATGTGGAAAAGTCCAGTTCTGGAATAAACAAGTTCAAGTTCTTAATTCCAAAACGGGTCCAGATTGATCTCCCATATTACATCCCCTTGGAGGAGAAGGTAGGACCATCACTGGATAGTTGCTCAGAAAAGTGCATCTGAGCCCCTGAATGAGCTGGAACCAGTGATTCTCACTGAGATTCTGAGTCTCGTTTCCTATTCTAGTTTGGCTTATGTGGAGAAGCTTTTGTTGAACAGATGTTACTGTAAAACACAAGTACACACATGCAGAGTACACCCCATGCACAGACACAGAGTACACCCACATGCACACACACACAGAGTACACCCACATGCACGCGTGCACATACACACACACACACACACACACACACACACACACACACTCCTCTCTTCCATGGTCTTTGATCTTTGCAATGAGCATGAGAATCCTGGAGTCATTAATTCTTTTTTAAAATAATGAAAGTATGTCTCTTTTGACTAGGTTACTTATTTACATCATTCAGAAATCACTCAACATTTCCTTCATAACCGTAACAAAGTTGAGCACTTTTTTAATTAGTTATCCAAAAAGTACAAATTAAAGCTGCAATCTGATACCACAATACACATCCACCAGAATTACTAAGCTAAAAATACAGGCAATACCAATTCCTGACAAGAATACAGATCCACTTGAATTTCTGCTGCTGTAGGAATGTAAGTTGGTGTGATAACTTTGGGGAAATATTTGGCTGTAGTTATAGAGCTGAAAAGATGTATGTTTTATGGTCCAGCAATTCCACTCCTAGGCTTATACCTAGAAAAATCTATGCTCTAAAAGTATGGATAAATATGTTGAGTAACTATTATTTGTAATGTCTTCACATTGTAAACAATACAATTCTCAGCAAAGTGGATTGGAAAAACAAATCGTACACTGTAACACGACTCAGCCATAAAAAGGTGAAATACACCATGATGAATAATACCCAGATATGAATGATTTGCAATTATTCACTACAAAATAGTTTTTCAAACAATTGAAATGATAGTCAGATACAAAAGAGCATATATTGTATGTTTTCTAGGTCCATTTACATAAAGTACAAAAACAGACTTTGCAGAAGCAGTTATCTTTGGGGTAAGGGGTGGAGTGGTTAGGAATTATGAGAGCGACTTCTGGGGACTTGACAACTCTGTTTTACTGTCTGGTCTGATCATACAGTTCAGTTTGTAAACATTTATTCAGTGGATTTATAATATGTCTGCTTTGCTATATGTGTGTTATACATCAATGAAAGTTAAAAAATCAGGCAATATAGAAGGGCTTCAAATGAAGAGCCTTGCTCTTACTCCGATCCCCCAATAAACATTCTTGTTCCCTGAAGTAAAGACACATGTTGACTTGTAGTTATTTTTCCAGTATTTGTTTATGCAAGCACAAATGTGTAAGAGTTATTTCCCCTTCTTTCACTTGAATGTAGCGTGTCATATGGAGTGAGACTCACCTTTCTTTTCTAAATTGTAATATATATTTAAGATATTTGCATATCAGCACATTATTTACAGCTGTGTCATAAGTGATAGGCTATATAATTGACTTGATTTCTTTTTAAGGCAGATTGAGGTTGTTTTCAATCCCTTGTTCTTAAACAAACGTGAACCGTGAATGTTATTTTACAAGTGTGAAAACAATGTCTTTAGGATACATTCCTGGAAGTGGGATTGCTAGGTCAAACGTTATATGAATTTCCAATTTCCATAGACATCTTGCAGTCTTTGTTGCCTTTAGAATCTCTATACAAATATATTATGTCCAGTACAGTTTTAGTAAAAGGAGAATTTCACTGTCACCCATAGATTCAGTATGTGAGGAATTTATAGTACTAATACCATCATCCTCATCATAGTAATGAGTGTCATTTATTTACTGCCTGCTGGGTTTCAGGGATTGTGATCAGTGCTTTTATGTATCTTCTCACTGAATCTCCATAGTGACTTTGAGGGAGATGTCACTTTTCAGACAAGGAAGGTGGGACTAAATAGCTAGAGGGATCTGCCTGCGCCTCACACGGTTGCCTGATGGACCTGGGAGTAACCCAAGTCTGTCTGACGCCAGGATCTATGCTCCTGACCTTATCAGTTTTATAATGGCATATTTTAAACTAATTGCGATCATATTGTACATAACTAGAATTTCCTAAATCATCAAATATTCTCGAAAATAAGACTAATGATTAATAGTTCACTTTATAGAGGGATAGTCATTCATCTTTGGACAGTTTCTAATTTTTCATTAGTAAAAAATGACAGAAAACAGACAGATTCTTAGAAAGGTACAAACTGCCAAAACAGGTTCAAGAAGAAATAGAAAAAAAATGAATACAGCAAGTACAGAGGTTAAATTGGTAATAAAACTTCCCACAAAGACACTCAGGTGGTTTCAGTGGTGAGTTCTACCAAATATTTACAGAAGAATTAATGTCAATTCTTCAAAAATTCATTCAGCAGAGTTTTTTATGAGGTCAATATTACCTTGTTACCAAATCCAGGCAAATCGCAAGAAAATGAAACTATAGATCAATATATTATATGAATGAAGATATTCTTAAATAAATATAGATTCAAATATCCGCAACAAAATACTAGCAAGTTGAATCCAGCAACAAATGAAAAGGATTATATACCATGACCAAATGAGATTTATTCCAAGAATGCTAAACTGGTGTAATACTGGAAATCAATGAATATAATAACCATATTAATTGAATAAAGAGTAGTAGAAAGGTGTATTCTGGTGGAGTGATGGTTGGGTCTGCCGTCTCCAGCTGAGTGAAGTCCATTTGCCTCCCAAGGACCTGAGTTTATGTCCTGGGACCAGGGAGAACCAATGTTAACAACTAAATAAAAATAAATTGAAATACTTCTTCCTTCTCTCTCTTCCTGCCTGCTTGCTCACTCACCTTCATTCCTGCCTGTGCTTAAGAAAGAATAAGAAGCATAAGATCATCTCAATTGATGGCAAAAAAGCATTTGATAAAATCCAACATCCTTTTGTGATAAAACCCCCATTCAATAATAGAAAATAACTTCCTCAACCTGATAAAAATATCTACAAAAAACTCACTGCTAATATCATACCTAATGATGAAAGATTAAAGTCTTTCCTTCTAAGATGAGGAACAAGGTGAGGATTTCTGCTTTTGCCACTTTTAATACATTTTACTGGAATGACATTGGCAAGAAAAATGAAATAAAAGGCATCTAGCTTGGAAAAGAGGAAGTAAAACTATCTGTATTTTATACATAATCATAAAACACTAGAAATGATTAGAATTAGCAAATAAATTCAACAGGGTTACATGGACAAGATCAACAGAAAAAGAATTAATGTGTTTCTATATAATAGCAATAAACAACCTGAAAATAAAATGAAGAAAACAATTTTATTTATAATAGCATCAAAATAATAAAATATGTAAGAATACATTTACAAAGTACTTCAAAGTTTATACCCTGAAAACTACAAAACACTGTTTAAGAAATTAAAGAAGCCTGAATAAATGGAAAAGCATCTCATGTTCATGGTTATGGAGTGATCATAGCTGTACAGCCATTGATTGCTTACCTGTCGACAGGGATGCAATCTAAGGAATGCACTCAGGCAATTTCATCACTGTGGAAATGTCAGGGTGTGGTTGGTTGCACAAACCTGCATGGGACAGCCTGCTATGCATCTCTGTTAAATATAGGGATTACTCTTATAGATGTGATCTGTCATTGACCAAACTGCTTAGTATGTATGACTGTGTTTCCTAAATTGATACAATGCAGTCTGTATCAAACTCATAGTTGCCATTTTTGGGGGAGAAATTGCCAAGCTGATTGAAAAATTCATATAGAACGTTTTGGATCTAGAACAGTAAAAAAAACTATTGGAAAAGAACAGTTGAAAGCTTCATTCTTCTAATTTCAAGACTTAACTACAAAGCACCAGTCAAGGGAGCATGGGATTAGCATGAGGGTAGACATAGAGGTCGCTGGAATGAAAGTGAGTGTCACAAAACAAGTCCTCACGTTTCTGGTCAATTTGTTTACCAAGACAATTCAGTGGAGAAAAGAGCGGTCTTTTTAAACCAATGGTGCTGAGAAAACTGTGTATCTACATCTAAAGAATGAACACAGCAAGCACAAAAATTAATTTCAGATGGATCATGGACTTAACTGTGAGACTAAAATTATTAAAAATTTTATAATAATTTAATTATTAAAATTATGGTGGAGCTGGTTGAGCATTGTTCACATACATCCCAAGATGTCCCAGGTTTGCATCCGGGGTCAGCAGGAATAACCAAGATGTCCCGGGTTTGCATCCTAGGGTCAGCAGGAATAACCAAGATGACCAACTTGAAAAACGCTTTAAAAAAAAAATTGGTGCACCCTGGTGGAGTACTGGTTGGGTCCATGCCTTCGAAGGATGCAAGCCACATACCCTTGGGTTCAAGTCCTGAGCCTGGAGGGAACAACCAGTGTGAACAACTAAACCACAAGCAAAATAAGAAAAAAAAACGAACTTCATCAAAATAAAAAGAAACAAACGACTTGCAAAGGGAACTAGCAAAGTGAAAAAGCAACCCATGGAATGGGAAATATTTGAAAATTAGATAGGTTACAAGAGACTAGTAGTCAATTATGTGATGATCTCTTACAATGCAATAATGAAAAAGATGATCTAATTTAAAAATGCAAAGATCTAAATAGATATTTTTCCAAAGAAGAGATATAAATCACCAATAGTTTATGAAAAATTACAGAACGTCATCAGCTATCAGGGAAGTGCATATCAAATTCACAAGACCCCACTTCACACTCATTAGAATTAGTACAGAGACTAACAAGTGTTGTTTGAGATGTGGGAAAATTGGAAATCTTATACATCGCTGGTGACAATGTAAAATGAGGCAGCCATTTTGGAAAACAATTTGGTAATTTCTCAAAAAGTTAAACACAGAGTTACCTTATGATCTAGCAATTCCATTCCTAAGTATGTACCCAAGAGAATGAAAATACATGTCCATGCAATGTCTTGTGCACAGTTGTTGATGGCACTAGTCACAGTGGCCTCAAAGTGGAAACAGCCTACATGTCCATAGCTAATGAACGGATAAAGTGGAACATTTGTTATTCAGAAATAAAAAGATTAAAGTACCAATTCAATGAAAATGTTTTGCTATTTAAAAGAATCCAGTCACAAGATAATTGTCCTGCGTAGACACATCTATAGGAACAGAAGTAGATTAATGGATTCACAGAGCTGAGGGAAGATGAGTTACTATAAATGGATATAAGGTTTATTCTTGAGAAGATGAAATAGTCTAAAATTGGTTGTGATAGGGATTAAAAACTGTATATGTACTAAATAAACCCTATTGAAGTGAGTACTTTGGGTAAATTGTGAATTATATTTAATAAAGCTGTGTTTAAAAACTCCAGTAAGAATTTTGGAACAAGTCTTTTTTCACAAAATGTTTTTTTTTTTTTTTTTTAAGGAAAGGCACTACCAGGAATGAAGGTGAACAGGCAGTCAGGCAGGAAGAGAGAGGATGAAGAAACATTTTATTTTATTTAGTCGTTCACCTTGCTTGTTGCCCCGGGCCTGGGTTGCGAACCCTGGTCCTTGGGATGTATGTGGACTACGTCCCCCAGAGGCTGTGCCAGCCAGGCCACCGATGCATGCCCACAAATTATTTTTGATTTGTTTATAGTTGTTTGACTTGGGGAAATGCTGTGTAAAAGAACATAATTCTTTCTACAGCCTTAATGCATACTGCCAAACCTCTTTTACCTTCTTAGCCTAGCTTATTCTGCTTTATCCTTAATAACATAAGGGGTTTATTACTAGTGTTATGCTTAGGGAGGCTACTCTGGGTATCAGAGTGCCTTGCTTATAAAAGTTATTCAGCAAATAATTGTTGGAAGTGAAAAAAAAAATGTTTGACTGATTTTTAGATGCAGATAGTTTCTTTTGATTTTAATTAAGGTATCTTTGCTTATTAGCGATCTCTAATATTGACATCTTTCCTTAATTTATTGACCTTGTATAATTATGTGAATTACCTCTTCATGTTCTTTACCAATTTTTCTATTGCAGTAACCTAACCATCTTTCGTAAATCATGTATAATAATTTAAAATATATTAAAAGATATTGACTCATTGTCATAGGTATTATAAATATTTCCCCCAGTTTTCATTTGCCTTTCAATTTAATTTGTGATGATTTAAAAATTGCAAATATTTTGGTGATCAATTTTTCTTCCCACTGTGATCTTTCTCATTGCCTATTGATTTCTTATTCAGAGATAGTCACTCACTTTCTTTTAGATATTTTATGATTTTATTAAAAAGAATTCTTCAGCACTTTAATGTTTACTTAGTTGTCAGACATGGCAATTTTATATGTATATGTACATGTATATATATGACCTTTCTGTTGTCTTCCATTGTTGTTTGAAGTTTTTTTATTGTGACTCGGTATACTTGAAAATAGTGAAATATGTATTTCATCATGAATCTTACTTTATTTTAAAATGGTCTTGGTTATTTTTTAATTTCCAGTTAAGTATTAGTCTCTTATAGTAATATGATATATCACCCTCTTATTCCCAGTTCCCAACTAAATACATTTAGAAGACCTGGGTTCATGTGTAGTCTAGCTCTGTGGCTTTGGGCCAGTTACTGAGCTTCTCTGACTCTCACTTCTCTCCCCTGTGAAAGGGTGAGACTCACACCCTTTACGATGGTTGTGATTTTCAGATGGAATCCTCTGTATAGAGGCAGTTGGGAAATAACATACCAACATGCAAATGCTTTCTACGATTTTACTGAGGAGACCAATGAGGGCCAGAGACATGCCAGGACTTCCAGAGGTTGCTGGAAAGTTCATGTGGGATCTTGCCCAGAACTAGAACCCTGGCCCATGTCCCAGGGCCCTTCTAGGGGGCTTTGCTGACTCTAGTCCTGGGCACCCTCTGGTGAACCTGTGTCTTGGAGTCAGTGGTTCTCCTGTATTGTCTCCTGCAGGTCGTGTCTGGCCAGACCATTTCTCTGGTGCCCCCCAAGCTTCTGGTTACTTGGAAGGGCCATGTGGACAGTGTGGCAGATATCCTGTACGTGGACAGCTTCCAGGTGGTTGTCAGTGCTGGCTAGGACCGGGACGTCAAGGCTTGGAAGCTCTCTGGTGATGCCATCGGTATGGGTCCTGCTGAAGCTCAGCCATGCCCAGAAGCAAGCCTCCTGTTTATTCTCACTGCCTACTTTCTGCTTCTTCCTCTTCCTCCCCAGCCCACTTCCTGACCTCACATCTGCTGAACACCCCATAGTTTTGTGCCTTTGCCACTTTGTACCTGAGCAGCTTGAGGCCCAGCTGAGTCATTGTGAGTGTCAGAGTACGCTCCCCATCTCACCTGCACACGGGCCAGGTTGCTGCAGGCCTGGGCTCTAAGTCGGAGAGCAGCTCTGTCCTAGGCTGAGTGACTGATACCGCCCGATATTATTTGAGTCACCAGCATGACTCCATGGTGTAGCCCAGGGGTTCTGGTTAACTCTTGAGGGTGAAGGGTGAGGGGCAAAGCGTTCAGAGGCAAAGGGTACACCCGTCTTTGTTACTGAGCTGGCTATCATTAAATCCACAGGGACCTTTGGCCTGAGTGTTTGGAAGAGGCTGCAGGTTGCTCAGATGATTGATGATCATGAACTAGAAAAATTCTTAAAGGAAGATGCTGACTCGCTAGACGCCATCCGGAAGGTCTCCCATCCGGAACTGCAGTGAGTTGTCAGAACCTTCCTGGTCTCCTCTGGCCTGAGCGGGGAAATACTGGGAGTCTCCATGTCCCAGGCAGCTGTATCTGGGTTGGGTAGTGCTGGGAATGTTGAGAGAAACCCTCATAAGGTCAAAGCCTGGGGACCTGCATCCACATTTACTCCATAGATGGAAGCTGTGGCCTGAGAGCCTGAGGCTCTATTTTAGCCCAGCTCAGCTGAGAGCTTTAGCAGAATAAGCCAGCAGAAAATATAAAAACCCAAGCCCTTCAATGGGACCGCACTCCAGAACCAGGTTCAGCTACGCTGGGACTGGTCTCCCCGCAGAGGCCATTCTTTGTGGGCAAAGACCCCACAAGGAGAGGGCTCTGGTCCTGAGTAGATACTTCCGCTCCTTTCTCTGATTCTGGGGAGGGCAGTTTACTTGCTATGTGTCATGTTCCTTTCTCCACAGGTTCCTCTGCTACCCACGCACCACCCTTATTCTTGATCGAGTCTCAAATAATTTTAGATCATTCCAAAAAGAGCGTCGTGGCCTTACTGAGTTCCAGGCCCTATGCTAAATTTTAGAAGTTCAAAGTAATCCGGACCCAGGTCCTGACTCAAGAGAGTTCACAGTCCCCCTGGGGAGATGGACACACACACTCATGGGCATAAATGTATGTGAGAAGTAATGATGGGACAATTAAGTATACGGATGGCTAAGAAAACGATCACTGACTAAGTGGACCAAATAAGGAAGGCTTCCTAGAAGAGGAATTTTGGAGTTGGGCACATAAGTAGGTGTTTGCCGGGCACCCACAGAGCCTTTATGGTGTCCGGGCACACATCTTTATGTCCTCTGGGAGGGCGTGGAACAAGGCAGATCCAGGGTTCCGGAGGAAAAGAATGTTTTAGTATTCTACCAGGGGAGGTCCAGTAAGGTCAGAACCGGGCTTGGGTTTCCAGGGTGTGGTGGGTGGGGCCACAGGGCGTATTAGAGACTAGTGTCGTCTGGCCTTGCTAACATTCATCGAGCACTTGCTTAGTCATGGGCCCTGGACAGAATGGCCTCAGGGCAAGGATGAGCTGGATCTTAGGCATTAAATCACAAGGGACTTTTGGCCTGAGTGTTAAGAAACGTCTTGACGTTACCCATCTGATGCATGATGGTGGACTAGAGGAAAGGTTGGAGAGATCAGGCCCAGGAAGGAGGAAGCCTCTGGGGTGGCTGTGAGGGCCTTCTGGCCTTGTGGCGCGGAGGGCATGTTGTGAAGGAAAGACTCGCCCCCGCTCAGGGAGCAGCGGGCTCTCGCTGAGGCCCTGGTGTACCAGCAGCAGGAGCAGGTAGCTCTCCTGGCTTTCCTGAATGGGAAGGCGGACACAGAGGCCGAGGCTTGGGCCAAGCTGCAGAAGATAGCCTTGATGTCCCCGTGGACTTCACGGTGCCCCCCGGAAGACATTGAGAGCAGCTGGTTGAAGTGGGAGTCCAAGGGCAGGCAGGTGAGTCCAGGCCGGGGACAGCAGGTAGAGGGGCTGCCAGATCTCCGCCTCAAGCCTTCACTCTTGCCCTTGACTCCTACAGGAGAGCAGTGTCATAGGCACAGCGTACAAGCCCAGGGAACGGTTGCGGAGTCCCCGGCGCCTGTTTACTAACGTGCAGTATGACTGCATGAAGCACCAGGTGAGGCGGGACTGGAGGCTGGGGTCCCACCTGCCACACAGCCCTCAGGTGGGAGTGAGGGCAAAGTGGTCCTCTGGGCCACAGAAAGCACTGGGTGGAAGCTGGTCTGACCAGGTTGCCTGCAAAGGGTCCCATTGAGGCCAGACACACAGGTGTGTCCTGGAGGAGGGTTCTCAGGGGCCTGGCACAGTCCACAGCCTTCAGAGCCTTTCCCAGAGTGTCTGGCTATTCCTTGGGTTGTGTCGACTGCTGTGCCTCCTGCCTGCAGGTGGCCCCCAAGGAGACACAGGCTGTGATGGTGCCACAGGGGAAGAGACAGGGGAAGGTGGGCTGGCTCCGCCTGGGGAGAGAAAGGAGCCAGGGGCACTGGAAAGACCAGTTTTGAGCCCCATCCTGCCTCGGGCATAGGCAGATCCCAGACGCCCCCCAGCCTCGCCCTCCTCACCTGCCATTTGGGTGGACCCTCCTCTGTGGTGGGACGCAGAGTGAAAGCACCTGTGCAGGCTGGAGAAAGGCAGCCCCATCCTCTTCTGGAGGTGGACCTCAAATGCAGCTTGACCCACGCTACTGGAAAGGCCACATCGCCTCTGGGAAGCCCCTTGCACCTGGGCCCCCCTTCTAAGGCGGAGACAGTCCAGGGCCAAGCTCTCAGGGTTGTCCCTGACACCAGGAGAAGTCACACAGTGACTTCTGGCACCTGGCACACAGTGGACTTGCCCCACAGCAACCATGGTGCTCTGGAGGCTTCTTTCATGTGGGGGACCCCAGGACCCATTGTTCCTGTGAGCCTCCTCTTGGTCCTGGGGACCCTGCACCCCACTCTCCCCTGCTCTGTCCCCACAGATCACCCCCCGAATCTACCAAAGCCTGCACTTCAAGGAACTGGAGCCCACCCAGCAGCCTGACTTCCTGCTGCAGGACCAACAGGATGGGCTCATCCACATGGTGACGCCCAGCATCGGGAAGAGCCTGGATCTTAGCAAGCTGGGTGCCATGTCCAGCACGCCCATGGGCGCCTCCCCACTTTCTCCTTCCTTCTCCCCGCTAGTCTCAGGTTCTAGGCTCCTGGGGTCCAGCACACACTCCCTTCACGTGCTGCGGCCCCGGTCAGCCTCCATGGTCCAGACCGCCCCCTCAGTCCTGTCCCAGGCATCCAGTAAAGGGCTGCAGAGGCAGACGACCCCCAGACCTGTCACCTCCTTCCTCAGGCAGTATTCGCGGCCCGAGAAGGCCACCCTCTTGTCTTCTGTAAAGAAGGGCACCCGGGTCAGGTTCTGAGGTGACCCGTTCTTTCTAGACCTCCAGCGAGGTGATCAGGCCCATGGGGTCCTGTCTGTCCTTGGTTTATACCCTGCCAGGCCCCGAGGACATGGGCCTTCCCTTGGCGGTCCCTGCTCTGCCTGTCTGTTGCACCTGACCTTCCCCAGAGTCCTGGAGAAGAAAATAAATATTCTCAGATGTTGGAGTCCCACAGCCATCAGGTTGGGCTGCGTGTCCCTTGCCCCTTCAGGTAGCCAGGTTGTGTCTCTAAGATGGAGTCCTGTTCCCTTGGCAAGGGCCTGGATGGGTGCAAGGAGGGGAGTCCTGATACAGCTGCCTGGCAGGGGCTTGGTGGCGGGTGGGTGGGTCATGCTCTCGGCAGAGCTGGGTGGCTTGGAGACTTGGTTCAGCCTCGCGTCCAGAGTGAGGCCTGGCAGTTGTCGAGATAGTGGTGGCTGTTTGTCCCCATTTCCTGTTGCGTGTCTATCCTTTACCATCAGGCCCTCCGCCACAAGGAACCCTGTGTTGCAAACTGTCCTGCTCCTTGTCCCAGAAGTTTGGTGGATGGCACCCAGCCTGGCTCTGCCACTGTCTGGGTGTTTAGTCCCCTGCTGTCTCTGGGCTTGTCTCCTATGGACCGGAGGTATCCGACCAGGTGTCTTCGCAGCCTGACACCGCTCTGGGGCACACGGGGACTCCAGATGCACCGCCTGCAGCCTGGAGAGTCAGGGCCACTGCCGCTGTGACGTGGAGCCACGGTGCCTGCCGGCAGGGACTGCGGGTGGGCCGCAGGTTCACGGGGGTCTCTAACTTCTCCCAGCAACCCTGCCGCCCAGCCCAGGCTCAGCCCTGAGGGCTGAGTGTATGATTTCCATCTCCCTGTCGTCTTCCCCAGGGTGCAGCACAGGGCTCCCCTCTGCCCTGTAGCAGGGAGTCCTGAAGTCCTTGCGTCTCTCCTCCGTGTCCTCTGTGCTGCAGAAAACTGACACCTGAGCTCCCCGTGGCTTGGCTCTTAGATTAAGGAGTCAGGGTGCTATCAGCCGGGGTTACTGAGGCCAAAATACACTGGCAGGCTCCCCCCATATCAGCCCTGTAGCCGTTTCCCAGGGTGGTGGTACTAATAAGCTACCTTAGACAGTGGAAATCTGTCATCTCCCAGGTCCAGAGGCCAGGAGGCCAGCGGCCCCGCCTGCTCAAGCGCATATGGGCAGGTGCTTCCTCGCCTCTCTCCTGGCTTCTGGTCTGGCCATCAGTCCCTGTGGTGGCCCCAGTCTCTGCCTCCGCACCACGTGGCCTTCTCCCCTGGTGTGCATGTCTTTCATACGGCTTCTGTGTGTGTGTCCTCTTTTCCAAGGACTCCAGTCATTGGCTCAGGGACCTCATTTTAACTAAGTACATCTGCAAACACCCTGCTTCCAAATCAGGTCATAATCTGAGGTACCTGTCAGGCTGGGGGGTGGTTATCTTTTTGGAGGATACAGTTCAACCCATGCCAATCCCCAAGCCATAGATCCCCTCAAATGTCCAGGAAGCTGCATGAGTCATAGGGAGCATCTGTGTGGGAAGTGAGGGGTGAAGAGTGGTCTTTCTGACTGCTGGGGGCTGACGGGGTGGGGTGGAGGGGGTTGGGGGCCAGGCAGCTTGGTCAGATCATGGTCCTCATTCTGGACCCCTTTGGTGGCAGGCCTGGCCTCTGTGCCCCCTTGCTTGCTCATACTTAGGGGCTATTTGGCTTCCTGGTGCATTGGAACCTTGCAGCAAGCCAAAGGGGCAGACCTGGGGGAATCTGGCAGCACAGCCCTCCCTGCCCTGTCTGAGAGCCCTGACCCTGGCTGCTCCCTGGAGACGCCACCCTGCGGCAAGGCCAGATTCCTGCAGGGCTGTCTGTGAGCTGAGCCAGCCCTTTTCCAGGCAGAGCTGCCATCAGAACTCAGTCAGGAAGAATGGTCTCTGGCCTGGAGGGGAGGAAACTGGCCGCAGCTCACTCTTTGGGCCATGGTCAGTAGCACCCACTGGGCAGTGCTCTCAGTGCTCTACCTGCCTCGCCACTAGGGGGCGCCCGGGCCCTACCCATCTTTGGGAGTCCAGCTTATAGGCTCTTAGAAGGGCCTCCAGGGCTCCCCTGGTCTGGCAGAGAGAGTTGGGCAGAGTATTTCACAGCTAGAAGCTGCTAGAACTGGGGCTCCACCACAGATCACTTAGGCCCATTTTCTTCCAGATTTTTTTGTTTTTATGTGCACGTGTGCACATCCCCATACACACATGCACTCATACTGTCACACACAAACACAGTCACACTCATTAACTTACACTCAGACACACACTCAGCCCCTCATACACTCACACCCCCACAGCCCATAACCCTGGATTCCAGCTTCAAGTGCAGCAAATGCCCATTTCTGCACGTCCTCACAGACTGCGCCTGTGATAGCTGCGTCCAGTCCCTCCTCAGGCCACCATCTCCAGAATCTAGGGCCATCGCCGCACTTGAAAGGAGCAGGAAACCATGCTCCTTCTGTGTGTCCCCTAACAATGTACCGATAACAGAGAAAGGAGCAAACATTCATCTCCAGTAGAGTAGAACAGTTTTTCTGAACCTGGCTGGGTTGAGGGGTCATGAGCCCACTGGCAGACCATGGTGAATGGACTGCCACCAGGAGATGGGTTATAAGGACATTGAAGGGAGTGTGGGGACACCTTGTCCTCAGAAGCCATCACTGACCTTGTTTTCTGCCACTGCTCCCACATTTCATGCTAGTTTGACATTCACTGAGGCCTGTTGTGTGCCTGGCACTGTCACGGGCACTGGGTCCCCAGGTGAGGGAGACCCAGCCTCTTGCAGACACAGCCACTCCTCTCTAATGTGGCTGCAGCTTCTCAGTTGGTTTCTCCAACAGGTGATCTTATTGAGCACAGGCCACAGGCATCCAAGGTGGGAGGCAGGTGGAGCCTGTGGGCCAATACACAGATGCAGCCGGGAACAGGAGAAATCCTAAGTGGCTTCCTGGGAGAGGGGGAATTTAAGCCCAGACCAGCCAGGAACTCTGTTTGCTGTCTGCTCTGCCTGAGAAGCATGTCCCAGGGATGGAATGGCCTTGCCTTCATGCCCTGCTCAGACACTCAGTGCCCAACACCCCTGCACTCGGTGTCCCTGCCCTGCTTTATTTTCTTCACAGCTTTTCTTTATATATCTGTCACTGTGTCCCCTTTCCCCAGGGCAGGACCAAGTCTGTCTTGTTCATCGTTTCCTTACCTGACAGGGAACTTGGCACATAGCAAGTGCTAGGTAATGGTCCAATAAATAACCATGACTATGAATGTCTACCCCCAGGAGATCTTCTGAGGTTGACTGACCTAGGTTTTCCCTCCTCAAGCTGTGTCTGCTATTTGTCAGGCCTGACTGGATTTTGGAGTGTCCCTCTCAGTGTGGGAATGTAGACATGTGAGCCTCAGGCCTCTGGTGGGGTTACAGGGAAGGGGCAGCCCTGTGTCTTGAGTTCCTGCCTGACTCTCGGTATTTGGACTTCCTTCTGGATCTCTGCTGGGTTATCCCAGTTTGCTAGATGAGAAGCTGAGGCTGCACGGTATCTGTATGACTGAAGGCCGGAGGGGAAGGCACTATCAGCATTCTGTGCTCTCAGAATCTGGATCGTGGCACAGACCCAGGATGATGTCACCTGTCCCCCCAGACAAGCATCATCATGTGAATCCATCACCTGAGGCAGCAGCCTTCCCGGGCACAGTCCTGGAGCTTTGGCATTGAACAGTGGTGCCTGGGCTTGTTGACCTGTGTCTAGACCAGTGCTGGCAGGTCTTTGTATAGGAGGTAAGGAGGGGGATCCTCCACCAGAGGGAACAGCCAAGGAAGAAGCCCTGAGGTAGGATGAATTGGTATTTTTCAGAGCAGCACCGGTGGTGTTTCCTGGACTTGAAATGAAGCAGTGGTGAGTGTGCTGGGGAGGAGCGCCCCCTTGTGGAAGATGATCCCTCCGCGTCCCAACCACTTCAAAGGTGCAGAAAGAGGGGATTCCTTTGCTGGGAGAGTTGGGCTTGTTTGGGAAGAGAGGGTGGGTGGGGGAAATCTAATTCTTCTCCTTGGAGCATGTAAGGGTGGAAAGGGGGACGAAGAGAACTTCCACTTTTTAGAGTGTTTTGCGCACATTTTCTCACAAAGTTCTGTGAAGGAGGCTATTTCTCTCCATTTTACAGATGAGAAAACTCAGACTCAAACAGGATGATGAGTTGCCCAGGCCCATCCCGTCAGGAAATGTCAGAGCTACATTTCCAGTTAGGGATTTCGGGTGTTTCTGCTACATAAGGGTCAAGATGTTCAGGATTTGGGGGGTTCCCTTGAACCCTGGAGGCAGGAAAGTTGTGAGAAAGCTCTTTGTGATAGGAAACCTCCACCTCCTCTGGCTGGCAAGGTCCAAGGTCAAGGAAAGGGAAGTGTCCTATTGCCTCACGTTACTATCCAAGCTTTCCAGGGTGACTTTGAGCCTGCCACTGCATCCTCCGAGCGGGCGTTTGTCCCCTGACCTCTGGGTAGGAACACCCACCTTGCGGTGATGAGGCGAGTCTGGAGTGGGTAGAGGGAAAGTCTTGGTGGATGGAGATGCTATCCTGTGTGTCCTTTCCCTTTGCAGAGGGGGCAACAGGGCTCTGAATTCTAAGGCCTGGTCTTGGACTTGAGGAATCAGTGAGGGTGCCCCCATTCTGTCTGGTTTTCCCCTCCCCAGTCTCAATTTTCTTCACCCAATCAATCACAGAACGTGTCTCATAGACGTTGCAAGAACTCATCGGAGATCATAGCAGTGCCTGGCGTGGAAAAGTAACTTCTACCGAGTAGTGCATTTCATGCCAGGCATATTCATATTTAATCCTCGCAACCACAGGACTCACAGCTGGGTAACTGGCCCCAAGGTCACATAACTTGAACTTGACCTTACTCTTCCCCACTGCTCTCCTGCCTCCACAGTAATAAAAATGACTGACATGTGTGGAAGGCATGCTGTGTGTCAGGCACTGTTCAAAAGACTTTACAGGTTTTAAAGATTTGCATGTCAATCTTTGCAACTATTCTAAGAAGTGGGTACTAATTTCACAATTTGCTAGTTAAGGAAACAGGCACAGAGAAGCATCTAGAACTAGGATTTTAACTCTGGAAGAAGCTGTTTTTGTTTTTGTTTTTTTTAATTGCCTGTGTTTTTTAAGAGCAAAGTATCCTGATTTACTGAAGGTGCCTGATGCCGAATCACGGTGAGCTAGTATCATATCGTCCTTTTTTTTTTTTTTCTCCTTTTTAAAGGAAAGGTACAGGCAGGAATGAAGGCGAGTAGGCAGGCAGACAGGAATAAATGGCTGAATTCCCTGGTCAGGTGGATACACAGCCTGGCAACGGGGGGTAGTCGGTGCCCTGTGGTTCCCACTGTTGTTGACTCTGGTGCTAAAGCAGAGACTTCTGGGTGCCCTGTGGTGCTGCTGGTGTGGGGCCAGTTGACCATAAAGAGAGGCCTCTCTGTGGAACTCTGCACTGACCCAGTGGTCTCTGTCCCCACTGCTTGGGCTCTTGCTGGTAGGGCTTCATGGGGCACCCTGCCCCCTGCTCTTTCCTCACTGTCCCTGTCTCAGTGGCTTGAAGGAAAGGCCCCAGGGAGGTGTGCATGGCGAGCAGCCTGGACCAGGCACAGGGCGTGGTGCTGATGGTGCAGGGACTGCCCTGGCAGCCGTGCCTGTGAGCTGCACGCCTCACAGCGCCCAGGGCACTCTAGAGGGACTGAGGAGGTGGCACAGCTTCTGTGAGCCCCTCTTTGCCTCGCGCGCGGGACTTGGGTCCTCAAACTGCTATGGTTTAGGGCTGCAAATGTGTGGTCCGCGTGGACACGGAGAGGAGAACGCACGTCCTTGAGCACATCAGCACTAGACTTTCGTTCTGGCTGCCTCCGTAGGAGCCAAGTGACCCTAATCCTGCTGCGGAAGGGATTCAGTCTGTCCCCACCCGTGACAGAGCATATACACCTTGGGGAGGGAGCCTGAGCCTCTCAGGACCCAGGTGGAGCCCTCTGAGTCAATCCTTCTGTGACTTAAGAGCACAGGCTTTTGTGCCTGTTTGATTCGGGTCTCAATCCCAAGCTGTCGCGTGACGTGGGCAGTAAACATCCCTGTATGGCCCTCGTCGGCCTCATCTGTCAACTGGGGACCAGCAGAGGCAACGACACCCTGCAGAGGGGAGATGGGTTGGTCGGTGTGGCGTCACAGTTGCCCCGGGAATCTCTCTCTCTCTCTCTCTCTCTCTCTCTCTCTCTCTCTCTCTCTCTCTCTCTCTCTCTCTCGTAAAAGGAAACATGCAGACAAGAATGAAGGCGAGTAGGCAGGCAGGCAGGAGGAGAGAGGAGGAAGGAGCTATTTATTTATTTAGTTGTTCATATTGGTTGTCTCTCCAGCCCTGGACCTTGAACCGAAGTTCTTGGGATGTACAAGGACTGTGCCCAGTGGATTGGACTGCATCCTGGCCACTAGGGTGCGCCTGGAGTCATCTTGACTCAGGACAGGTGGGGTGTTAGCTTTGCCTGTGTGGATGCAGAGGGCAGCCCCTGCACCTGGTGCCCCCAGATCCCTGCTGAAATCCCTGACTAGTGACGGCAAGGGGTGATTTTTAGTTGGTGACGAGAAGGGTGGCAGGCCTGGGCTGAATCTCTGTCTCCTGAAAGGCAGGGAACCCCCAATGCCTCTGAAGGTGTAGTCCAACGATGCTCAATGGGTGGCTCTGATTCACTGAAAACGGCATAATTGTGACTTTCTGTTCCATAATAGAATTTAATATAAAAACGGTTAAATCTCTTTAGCTACCCCTGCACCCAATTCTCTGCAAGAGTTTGTTTCCCTGACCCTCTTGTCATTCCCCACCCCCATGGGTTGGCTGTGGTTTACCTAGAGTGTGTTTCTCGGGGTCTGTGGGGGGACTCAGATACAGTGGTGGGGCAGGTGGGGCAGGCTTCTGTCTCAATCACTTCGCTCTTTTAACCTTTTGGCAAAACTAACAGGGTCAATATTTCTTAACAGGCAGAGCTAGTTTTGTGCTGGAGCCTGGGGGTCCTCATGCCCCCACTCCCCATTTTCGGATTCCCACCTCCTGCTAGAGAAGGCAGGGTCATGGGTCTCTCCCAGTCTTTCCCAGAAGCCTCAGGCACAGGGCATGTTGACAAGGCAGGTTCAATCCAAACACACGGGGAGACCTGCAGACGCAGAATGATGGTGGTCCTGGCACGGTTCATGGAGCAGGAGAATGGTTAAGTTGGTCAGGTTCTTGTAGGGACGAAGCTGTCATGAGCTTCGTGGGGCAGCTGGGCCCGGCCTGTAACAACGCTTGACTGCAGGCTGTCTGGTGCTGGGGACCCTTCTCCGCAACATCCTGGCTATCAAGCTAGAGGCACTACCGTGAAGCGGGTCCAGTAAGGCCCACAGTGGGCACCCTTCTCAGTCTGCCTGTGGCAGGAGCTCAGAGCCCTCCCTCCTAGCCCCCTGTCCTGTGGTGCCTCAGTTCTCCTGAGTGAGAAAGGGTAGCTCTCTGCCTCTCCAAAGGCTCTTCCCTCATCAACCAGATAAGGCCGAATGGCAAGAGGCAGCTGGCCCATGGTACAGATGCGGGAACTGAGGTCCAGAGAGGGATTTGTCTGGGCCCCAGTCCTCTCACTTCCATCATTTATCTCCTTTCTGCCACCATGTTCTCCAGGGAATGCTGCTGGACCCTGACCCCAGCTCAGCGCCAGCCCCTGGCCATTATAGTGTTACGTGAGATCCCCTGCGCAGAGCCTTGTTCCCTGATTCTGTGAACCCCAGCCTGGAGTTTGGGGTGTCAGCACCCCTCGGTGCTCTTCACTCATTCAGCTTGAATTTATGGGGAACAGATGGGTGACAGGCTCTGGGTGCAGCAGGAGAGCTAAGACCAACCTGGGCCGGTCGTCAGGGACCCACAGGCACAAACAAGGGAGAACAGTGGAAATGATCTAAGAGTGTCTGGTAGAGCGCCAAGTGCCAGCAGCCAGCAGCAGGGTTGGGGAAAGACAGTCATGGGTGGGAGGTGGCAGGGAGTTAATTTGGACATGTGATCAGGGAATGACTCTCTGAGGAGGTGATGCCTGAGCAGAGACCTGCAGGATGGAGGAGTCAGCTGGTGAAAGTTGGGGAGAAGTTCCAGAAGGGGGTATAGCTGAGGCCAAGACCTTGACATGGGAGGGGCTGGTGTTCCAGGAACAGCAAGATGGCTGGTGCCCACTGAGCCGGAGGAGCAGCAGAGAAGTCAGCTGGAAGCTGGCCAGGCCTCGCCAATCTCGAGGAGGCTGGAGGGTCCTCTGAGTGAGAGAGGAGCTGGGGCCAGGAAGCTACAGGGTCATCTGGGAGTGGGCCAGGGAGGAGGCTGCTCCAGCCCTGCGGGGGAGTGTGGGGGGACACTGTGCCAGGAGGAAAGTTGTGTAGCAGGGGGTCAGGTGGCTGGATGAACAGGCATGGAAGAGCAGGGAGACACTGTGCTCAGCTACCTGAGTTGTCCTGAGATCGGTGCACAGCAGGTCCCACTGAGCTCCCAGAGAAGTGGTGATCTTCCCCTCATCTTAGGGAAGAGAGGAGAGGTCAGAGAGGTAGTGTCTCCCCTAGGTCACCCAGTGGGGCACGGAGTGGAGCAGGATTTGCAGCCAGGCTGACCCTCCCGGCTCCCATCCCGTAGCACCCTCGAATACCTCTCGGCTCAGCCCCATGCTGGCTGCATGCCCATGGGTGGGTCTAAGTCTCTTCGTGCCTCATCTGGAAGCAAGACAGCCCTCCTGGTGAGTCAAAAGATTTAAATAAGAAATGCCACTGATAGATACTTGATAATCAGTAGTCCAGGACCGAGGACCCCTCAGGGAGGATGGGGAAGGACCACCTCCAAAACCAGGTCGAGAAACAAAGAATCCTGGGCTCTGGAGAAACCCCACCCCATCTGGGCTCACACACCTCCCGAGACAGGGGCCCCATCTATGCGGATCTGGGCTGTGCGCAAGTCCTTCCTTCAGTGGCGCCTGCTTCCACTGCCTGCCCCGAGCTGGCTCTGCCCAGGAGGGCACAGTGGGGTGCAGGTGCTCCCTCGGCTCTTCGCAGGGGCTGAAGGGCACATCTAGCCAGGTCAGCTTGCAGGCACCCTCGCCTCGTCATCCCTGCAGGCCACAGCATGAACCCCTCTTCTACCAGCCATTCCCTTGAATTCCAGCTTTGTAGCTGTGACCACACGCAGCCATGTCCCCCTCACTTCCTCCGGGAGCACCTCCCTCAAGGGCAGCTGGGAGAAGAGGATGTGGGACATGCAGGGAGTGACCAGCTCCAGGCCGAGTAGGCGAGTGCTCCATGACAACTGCTGCTGTTCATTATTTTCATTGCTCTGAGCCTGAGCCTGAGCCTGAGGGTCACAGAGCTGATGGCTGACATATATCTGCTAACTGGAAAGGCTATCTGGAAACTTCTGTCCAGAGGGGCGTCCTAGAGGTAATGCTGTCACATGCTGGTCGGTGGCCCTGGTGGATGCCAAGCTGACCCGGTTAGAAGGGCGAGTCACTGGGCAGTTCTGCTAGTTCTGAGCCCTGCGGGGTGGTAGAGGCATCCCTGTGCCTCCTTCCCACTCCAGACCCATGGCCACACCGGGGGCTGGGTGGCTCAAAGGACTCGGAGTTGTGCATCAGAGGACAGAGCTCACCCGGGGCAGGGGACTGGCAGACCAGGAGCAGCCTCTGTGTTCACAGACTCAGGGGTGCTGTAGCGGGTGCTGAGACCCCAGAGTCTGGGCCTGTCTAGAGCTTCCCATAGGCCCTTGGGCCTTCTGGTCAAGAAGAGGGTTGCTTGAGGGTCCTTGATCCTAGGCTCCCAGGCTGTGACTGTGACACACAGGGACCAGCAGCTGTTCCGCCCCTCCACCCGGACTGAGTCACCCTCAGAGTCCTGGGAGGGTGACAGTGACCTGAAAAATGACTGTTATGAGACTTCCTGCAGGCCTGGTGCCTGGGCCCTCGGAGACCTTAAGACTGTGATACCCCCTCACTGAGTGCGTGAGGCGTCATGTCCAGCCCCACAGTGGACAAGTGCCTTTTACACCGGGATCTCAGGGCCTCAGTTCACCGCTGGTCGGTGAGCTGTGTCTTGTGAGTGTACACGAGAAACTGAGGCCGAGGGCAACACAGTCACCAGGTCACACGGCGAGGGAGCACAGGGCAGGGTGGGACCCAAGGCTTGGTCTCATCACGGGTCCAGGGTCTCGCCCTCCTGCCTACCCCAGCCCTATCTGACCTGGCATCCAGGGATTAGCAGGATTAGCTCAAATCCTGTGGCTTGAGCTTGGTTTATCAGAAGGCGCCACTGTGGGGGCCCGGGGGTGGCTTGGCCCTCTGCACCTCCGGTATCTGCCTTGGTCATCGCGGAGCTGACGCCCACCCTGGCCGGCTGCCCATTTCTCCTCTCAGGTCCAGTGGAGGTGCTGAATGGCTGGCAGGTGGCCAGTCTTGTCTCTTGTGGGCCTAAACAGAGATGGGGGAGCAAGGCCTAGGGGCACTCACTGTTCTGCAGGATGCTGCCCAGGCAGTGAGCCCCTGCTGGGCCGCATAGGCCTCTGTCTCCCCTCTGAGGAGAGGCTGTTCAGATGCACTGGGCACTGTGATACCCAGACAGAGGCTGTGGCGTGGTGGGTCGCATGTGGTGAAGGGAGGACCCATGTTAAAAAGGGGAGCCTGATGATCCGGGTGGGGGCTGAGTGCCTCATGAGCACTCCCGGGCGAGTGAGAGCCTGGCTGTGTGATGCCCCTGGTCCTGGGTGGGCCGGGGCCGTCGGGCTGCCTTCCAGCCGGGCTCCAGCCTGGGAACCCGGCTCCCTGCTTGCTTCCACAGCCTGCCCCTTCACCTCGTGGAATCCGCAAGGATGAGGGACAGTCTGGGGGGAGAGCAACCCTGGGGGCCGGCAGGTCTGGGTTGGGGTCGCAGCTCCACCAAGACTCATTCTGTGACCTTGGGAAGTCACTCTACTGCCCTGTGCCTCAGTTTCTCATGTCGGTGGCGGTGCTCTGTCCCATAGTGAGGAGCTTTGTGTCATCCCTGGTCCAGGGCCACCAGATGCGGTGACAGGCATGAACAAACCTGGGTGTCACAAGTGTGCGTGGATGGTTTGTGGGTGCTCCTCACTTAGAACATGGGGAGGTTTCCTTGAACTCACCTAGGGTGGACCCCCAATATGGAGGTGAGGGCCACCCAAATCAGACGGCAGGGGTCTCCTCCGCAGCCACCCTTGCCACAGAAATGTCCCTGAGGGCGAAGACCTCACAATCACCCTGGAACTGATCAAACATCCAGGGTACATCTGTCAAGAAAAGTGAAGAATTCCCACAAAGAAATCTTTACTGGAGACGTTGCAGGAAAGCTTGAAACCCTGCGGAGAGGAGTCCACGTCCCAGGACTAGGCGAGTCGGCCGCGCAGGCGGGCTGTTCTCCAAACACGGCTGCGTGAACCAGGGCAAGCCCGGCCTTCCAGTGTTCGGCTTGCCAAACTCATTCTAAAATTTGCCTCGAAGGGAAAGTTTATGAAAAGACCAGGAACATCTTAAAACAGAAATAAAGGGCTGGGGGAACTCACGACCGCACAGCCCACCACCACCCACAGCGAGGCGCTCAGAGGGGTCGGTGCGGGCTGAGTCGGGCCCAGTGGCTTGACTTTTAAAAAGAATAGTTTATATAAGAACTACTAAAGGAATGCCAGGCTGGACATGTGGGCTCCCAGGTCCACTGCTGGGAGGGACAGGGAGTGGGAGAATGACTTCTTGAAGCCCACCCCTCCATGGAGACACGGGAGGCTCCCCGGGGGCCCAAGGGTGGAGGGTCGGCATGGGCTGGTGAGAGGCATGGCGAGTGGCCAGAGAGGGTGGATTCTGCAGTAGGACAGGGCCTATCCGGGTGACCTCCTGGAGACAAGCGTGCTTCTGATTTATCCGCCCTTCAAATCCCTGCTGGACACTTGCCGGCGTCTCCTCCTGCTCCCCCTGCCTGTCTGAAGTCCTTCCCATTCAGGCTCCAGTCTGCTGCCCTTTCTGGCTATGCGGCCTGCCTGCCTCTGGGGCCTGCTGAGGGGCAATGTCACCCCTTCCCCGAAGACTGGGCCTCTTATCCCCTGGCCAGGGACAAGGTTCCAGTGACTTTGGTGACGATGCACCCCACACCTACTGTGTGCAGAGCTCTGTGCCAGCTCTGGGGGCAGATCCACCACAGTCTGGAGGCAGGCACTGCTTTAAACACGTCCGTAGGTCTCAAGTAAACACCACAGCAGGTGGGACGCTGCTATGGCAAAGATTATGAGAGCACGAGAGACTCACTTGGGGAACAGAAGCAACAAAAAATGTCCGTCTGTCTTTGCTAATAGTATGTTATGTTTTGTGCACAATATCAGAATATATAGGATTGTTTTTCACAGCACTTTGAAAGTTTCCCAGGTTTTCTCCTTTGTAGAATTTAAGGGACTTTATAAATGAACACATTTTTTATTGTGGTAAAAGACGCAGAAGAGATTTTACCATCAATCATTTTAAGTGTCATTAGTTCCATGTTATTAAATGCATTCATGATATTGGGCCACCATCGCCACCATCCATCTCCGTAACTCTTTCAATCCTGTAAAACTGAAAATCTGTGCCCGTTAAACATTCGCAGTTCCCTTCTCCCTCCTCTGGAAATTACCATTCTATTTTTTCTCTGTGGGTTAAACTATGATTATCTCATGGAGGGAATCATAATAGTATTTGTCTTTTTTGACCAACTTGTTTTACTTAGCAGACTATCCTCAAGGATTATCCGTGTTTCTATTTCAGAATTTTCTTCCTAATTTTTAATGTATATCCATACATTGTATGTATATACCACGTTTACCCAGTCATCCACTGATGGACACATGGGTGGCTTCTGTTAGCCACTGTGAATATTGCCACTCTGAAAAGATATACTTTAAGACCCTGTTTTTCAACAATGGGAGAATAATGCTCAGAAGTAAGATCACTGGATTATATGGTAATTCTTTCTAAAATGTTTCGAGGAAATTTCATAGACTACAGTGACCGAACCATTGTTTCCCCACCAACAGTGCACAAATGTTTCAATTTCTTCACATCCTAATCAACACTTTTTCTTTATCTTCCCTTTCCCTCCCCTCTCCCCTCCCCCCCTCAGCCTTTGATAGTAGTCATCCTAATGGCTGAATGACATCCCTTGAGTTCAGATTTGCATTTCCCTCATAATCAGTGATGTTGAGCAAGTTTTCATGTGCTTATTTTTGATTTGTATCTCTTCTTTGGAGAAATGTCTATTCAAGTCCTTTACTACTTTTGAATTGTTTTTGTTGTTGAGTTTTAGTATTTGTGTATATATTCCTGACAGTAATCTCTTATCTGATATGTGATTTGCAAGCATTTTACCCCTGGTGTTCCCTGGTGGCTCAGGCAGCTGAGACGACTAGGTTGTGGACCACGCAAAGCCCAAGGACCTGGGTTCTTGACCTGTGGTCAGAGTGGGGAACCAGAAATCAATAACTAAATAAAAATGATTCTTCCTTTCTTCCTCCTCCTCAAATAAATATTTCCCCACTCTGTGGATTACCTTTTATTTTGTCGAAGTTGCCTTTTGATGTGCAAAATGGAGCAGAAATGTTTATAGCAGGAAAAAATGAGGTCTGGGTGGAGTATGTCCTGCCTAATGCCACAGAGTAAATTGTCCGTATGATGTGGAAACACTAGGGGGTGACCGGATGGGACTTCCCATCTCATCTGACAACAACAGCCTTGTTGTCCCCTTTGTACCATTGGGGAGACTGAGACCCCGAGAAGGCTGGATCTGGCTCAAAGTCACAAGGTCAGGGGCAGCCTTAACTCGGTCAGGGAGATCAGTCATGGGCAGTGGGCAGACTGACAGGTCTTGGGGCTGCCATTGCAGGCTGGACTCCAGCAAGTGACTTCGTTGCTTGGAGCCTTCACCGACCCCATCTGTGACATGGGGCCTTTGGGGTTGTCATGAAGGTGCCTGGGAACCAGCACCTGATTGACAGTTATGGACCATGGCTCAGAGGTCAAGTGCTAGCCTGCCCTTACTCTCTGGGCATGGACACACTTGGACCAGGAAGTCAAGAATAAACTTTACTCTCCCTAGGGGTGGGGGCTCTCGTTAGGCTGCTCTCTGGGTGGGCTCACAGACCCGTGCACTCGCACACGGTACAGGCAGGTGTAGCGCGGGTTCCCCCAGTTGCTTGAGATCTTCACCTTGACGACACCAAAAGACCGGGGGGGCTGGTTCTGGAAGAGAGAGTCACTGACCTGGGCAGCTCATCCACAGGCCCCTGGTAGGTCTGTCCAGTGAAAGGGAACCCTCCCATTTCACAGGTGTGAAAACTGAGGTTCAGAATGGGGAAAGGACGGTCCCTAGGCTGCATGGCAGGTCGATACTCAGGGGCTGGGAAGGAGGGTGCTGAGACCAGAGGACAGACATGGCGTGATTGGGACGGTGTCCTAGCCTTGGGCCCTGGCGTGATGTGCTGCGGGACCCTGGGTAAGCACTGGCCCTCTCTGGGCTTCAGACCCCGCACCCCCACCCCGGGAAGTTGGGAGCCGCTGTATCTGTTCCCAGGGGTGTTGTGAGCGCGAAACCAGATATGGTGCACATGGTGGATGATCTGTAAGTGCCCCCTTCTCCTCTCAGCACCCCTGCAGAGGGCTGGAACCTGCACATTTATCACACAACCTGGCTGGGGCTGAAGGAGGGGTCTGGCCTGCAAGACATCACTGGATGAGTTCGGCCTCCAGGGGTTAACGGAAGTGGAGCCTGAGCCCCAGAGAAGAAGGAAGGTCAAGATCACACATACTTTGTGGTTGGGTCAGGATTTGGGCCAGTGTCAGTCTGGTTCCCGAGTCTAGACCCTCCAGAATCTCAGGGCTATGCCAGCTCTCTGGTCCTGCTCTGTCCCCAGTTGCCACCCCTCTGGGCCTTCATTTCTTCACCTGTGGTTGGACCAGGTGCAGATTATCTCCCAGTGTGGAAACTCCACATTTGAAGCCAGCAACTCTGGCCTGATGGGCCCCTCTGCCCCTGGGAGGGAGCACAGCGGGCCAGGCACCAGGGGAGCATCGGGGAGGGAGCATGGCCAGAAGCTGCTCTAGGCCCTGGGCAGTGGTGCCATCACTCTGAGCCTCAATGTCCTCTCTGTCAAGTGGCTTAGTAATAACTGTACATCTCCTGGATGAAGTGGAGCCTCCCGGGCAAAGCCCTGCGCACAGTGTGCTTTCAGTCGGTGCTCTGCATGGTCAGCTGTCCTCAGTTACCTGGAGCTGGAACATCTGAATGACATTTTCTGGCTGAAACTGAAATGCCCCCAGGAACACCTCCTCTTTGGGGGAGCCTTCCATGCCCTGTGGAATCAGAACCAGGACATAGGTCAGGTGGGCCTCAGAGGGTGCCACCACTCCACGCCCCCCAGCATGGGGCTCCCTGCCTCTCTGGAGCACAGAGAAAGGGGTGGGGAAGAGTACTGGACTGGGCACAGACGGCTGAAGTCCTTGTCTACCCCTGCCATTGAACTGTAGGATTTGGGTGGATCCTTGACCCTTCTCTGGACCTGTTTCCTTCTCAGTAAAACGGGAGCTCAGTGGCCTCTGCAGACTTCTTGACTGAGCAGCTAGGTTTGAAATAGAGCAGCTGTTCATCCCCTCTCCTTGGAGGCTGCTATCTGCCCCTGCCCCTGGCCATCCTGGCCTTATAGGGCCTCGCCCCGTCTCTGCATGTTGTGCAGACAGCCTATTTCAGTGCCCTGGTACTGCCACCATAAGGCTGTCCCCACAGTTAAACATTGCCCCCTCCGGGTTGTGCTAACGTAGATGACGAAGTCCTTGGGGGCAGTGTCCAGGCTGCCGGACAGTGAGATGGTCTTGGGGATGTGCTGCAGCGTCAGGTTGGACAGGTAGACTTTCTGGGCCAGTCGGATGGTCACCTGGCCACGGTCACCTGAGAAGGCCCAGCAGTTGCCTGGTGTCATGTTGGGCTGGAAGGAGAAGGTGTAATGGGGGCTACGCTGGGTGGTGGGTGAGGGTGATTCCTCATTCCTCCTCCCCTAGCTCCCTTAGGCCCCGCTCAGTCTCCCGAGTGAGCCAGATCCTCTGGTCTGCAGCACTTGGCTCCAACGCCACCTCCTCCAGGAAGTTCCCCGGCTGACTGCGGGCTCATTGCAGTGAGGGCAGGGGCCTGCGGGAGCCGGAGGGTTCCCAGACCCTCAGGTCTTGAGCTCTGGGTGTAGAGCCCCTTCCAGCATCCAAACAGGCTGTCCCAGCCCCCAGTGGTCCCTGTTCTCAGTTCTCACCTCCCACCCTTGCCTGCTGACTCCTTCTGAGTCCCCCACCCCTTTAAGTTGCCCCTTCCCCTCTGCCCTTGTCTCCTTTTGCTTCTACCCCAACCCTGCCCCAGACCCCCACCCGCTTTGCTCTCACCCCTTAGCTCCTGCCCCCAAGCCCTGACCACACCCCTGCCACTCTCCCCGCCCCCCTGCCTCCAGGATCACGTCAGGGGGTTGTGCATAGTTCCACAGCCGGATCCAGGTCCAGTAAGAGCGAGCCTTGTCATGGTTGTATGTGGCCGATGTTTGCTCAAAGTCGATGGTGGCCCCTGAATGGGAGGCGGGGTGGGTCTCAGAGAAGCAGCTTCAGCCAGGTGGAGGGAAGCCTCACTGACTGGGCACTCACTCTGTACCAGGAGGGCACTTTGGATGAGTCCCTAACCCTCTCTGGGTCTCAGTGTTCTCCTCTGGAGAATGGGAGTGATGACAGTAACCGTAACAATCGTGGCACCTAATTCTGGGGGTTATTGAGATAAGTTATTTACCAAAGTGCTTTCTGGCCCAGAGAAAACACTCACTTATGTCTTTTATTACTATGGTTATTGTGATACCCATTTCCCAGAGGAGGAAACTCGGGCCCTGAGACGTTAAGTGAGGCCTTCAGACCCTGCATCTCCTTGGGCCTCAGTCAGCTGGTGCTGCCTGGCCGGCTGCTCTTCTCTATGCCCCAATCTGCCCTGCTGGTCCCAGACCCCCCTCACTTCCTGTGCACCCCTCACTCGTCCTGCCATCTCCTCGCAGAGGCACATTGGTTCCCTTGGTCTGGAATGTTCTTCCCTCCTCACCAGGTCTCAACCCTCTTCTCCACCTCCTCTTGAGAGCCCAGGCCCTCCATCCCAGCCAATTGCTTCTTTTTCTAAAAGGCCAATTCCCATCTCCAACTGAGCCTGTGTTGGTTTATGTACTTAGCCTCCTCCAACCTGGCTGTGACCTCTAGGTGTGCAGAATGGTACCTCAGACCAGAACTGGAATCCACCCTCTGGAGAGTTTCTGAGGAAACTTGAGGTGGCCGATAGGTGGGGAGATCACTTACCTATAGATTTCAGGGCAAAGTCTGGCTTTTCAATATAATCTCCTTGTATCATCTTCATTATTTTCTGGGCCATTTTTTGCTAAGAAGGCAGAAAACACAAGTGTGCCAGTGTGTTCTTGCAGATCAGGGTCTACATGCATGTTCATACCAGGTGACAAGCATTTGTGGGACACCCTCTTGTCCCTAACTCCTCACTTCTGCCTGTGAAAGCCATGGTGGTTTCATGGGGCTGCAGGCCACCCAGCTGCTATACTTTGAGGAAGCCAAGGGGGCACAGAACTTCCTCCCATTGAGTTTACTCAGTGCTTTTACACCCTGACAAGGTGTCACACGCAGAACCAGTAGTTTCAATGAAGGGCGGGGGGCCTGGAGTTAGACAGATCTCTACTGCTGTGGAGTTTCGTTAAGTACTGGGCTCCTGAGTCTTGATTTTCTCTTCTGCAAGATGGGGGTGATAATCCTGTCCACCTCTAAGCCATGCGGTGAAGATTAGAGCTAAAATTTATAAAGTTGCTATTATGTGTCAGAACAGTCCTCAGCTTCGGATATGTTCACTCTCAGTCCTTCACAGCAACTCTAGGAGTTACGTGCTATTATCATCCCCATTTTAAACAAGGGGAACTTGTTCAATATCACATCATTGATAAGAGGCAGAGTCAGGTAGTTTGGTTCCAGAGTTCGGGTTCTTAGCCACTACTGGCAACTGCCAGATAAAGGCTGCAGACAGAAAACAGGGTACTGAACTTCTGGGTTAGTCCTAAAGGGCGATATAGCACTGCCTGGTTCTCTGGGAATGCTCGCTCTTGGAAGTCAGCCGCCATGTTGTGAGAAAGTCCGCACCACATGGAGGCCATAGATGGGTGTTTTAGTCAGTATCCCTGAGTTCCCAGCTGAGAGCCAGCATCAACCCCCACCAGGCATGTGAGTGAAAATGACCTTGGTGTTCCAGACCCAGTTGTTGAGTCACCCCCAGCCTTCATGTCTTCCCAGTGAGGCCTCAGACATTGTGGGGCAGGACAAACCTTCCTCACTGTGTTCTGACTAGATTCCTGACCCACAGAATCTCTGAGTATAATAAAATAGTTGTTTTAGACCCCTAGCAGTAATATCTAGAACAATAGTTAGGGTACTACAAGGCAGTGATTGTGACTTTGTTTTGTTGATGTGGAAGCAGAGGCTCAGGCTGATGACCTGCCTTTTCTAAAAAGTAAGAAAATAATCCATAAAACAAAAACAGAATTCTATGAAGAGGAACACCCAGCAACAAAGAGGAAATTCTTAGAAATTCAGAATATGTTAACAGAAATGGCAAACTCAGTAGAATTTTTGGTAGATAAAACTGAGAATGTTTGTTCACCTGTAGAACAAAAAGGCAGAGAGGGAAATAGGAAGAACAGAAAATTGCCCAGAGGATTGGTTTAGGAGTTTGACATCCGAATAATAGGAGTTTAAAAATGAATATAGAGCAACACAGAGCCATAGGGGAATCACCCATTTAATCACATGAGAATGAAGAAGATTTCTTAAGACTAAAGGACATAAAATTTCAGGCTGAATGGGCCCATGGATGATCAGCCCATAGGTACATTATCATGATATTTAAGATGTAAGGTAAGGTGTCGGGATTCCAGGTAAGATTTAGAGGTCTCATGCTCCCACTAAAAACTAGTGGGAATCTAAAGCTAGAAAAAGCCACAGAGTTTACCAAATCATATTTTAAAGTATAAAGCAATGAGGACCTGAGAGACTAAAATTTTAGAGAGGGGAGAACCGTTCTGATGTGCTCTAGTGATACTTATTTTATCCCTAGGGGCAGGGGCATTTGACAATTATTGGCATGGGCTGAAGATCTGGGCTTATGTCAGATAAGGAGACTACTACTGATGAAAGAGAAAGCAGTAAAATTTTGCAGTCACACGGGATTAAAGGGACAAAAATAGAAACCTGAGATTCTTCAAGCATGGTCAGTTTCTCTGAAGAGATGTTAACTGAAACCCAAGAGCATGTAAGAGGGTAAAGGCTTACTTCAAAAATCTATGAAAGACAGAGTAAAACTTTCCAGTCTTATGAAATTCTTCTGAGGGAGGGGACCCCAAAACAAAACAAGCAAGAGACTGAAGACTTAGAACCATGATTATCTTTAGTGAGTATCAGAGCCATGTGGAAGGCTAGTTGAAACACTGACGGTCAATTCCCATCCTCAAAGGAAGTGACTCAGTAGGTCTGGATGGGGCTTATTCATTTTAATTTCTAACCTTTTCCCAGACAGGGCTATAATTTGAGAACTGCTTCTCTGGAAGGAACGGGGACCTTTCTCCATAGTGGATGCTGAGCAGCTCGCACAGCACTGTGTGGACACACTACAGCAGCATGGGCACACCCGGAGGCTGAGAACTCACACTCGTCCCTGGCAGAGAAGACTGCTTCTGGGGCCAGTGATTTCACATTCATGCAGAGCTGGGAGACAAAACTGGGGCTTTGAGAGCCCTCGAATACATGATCAGTGTTTCCCATCAAGACAATTTACCATATTTTTGAGACTCGATGAGCAGAAGGCTAAATGGTTAAGAGAAAACCTCTGACTAAATCTTATAAAGGTTGTAATCCAGATCTGAACCAGCTCAATGACTGTCTATATCAATCACATGGTAATAATCAGTGTGCTTCACCTTACAAAGGAAAGTGGGAACTCTAGCTGGATGAAGTTATAATTATCTGTTACAATTATCTGTAGTTCTTTTGCATACAATATCCAGAAAACACTGGACATGAAGAGGCGGAAGAGCCCATACTATTAATATTCCAAGAAAAAAAGGCAGTAGGAGACATACATGATCCAGATCTTGGACTTAGCAGACAAGGTTTTAAAAATAAATATGACCATCGTGTTAGATAACTAGAGGAAAACATGTACAGCATAGATGAAATATTGGAGAATTTTACTGTAGAATTGAAATCTATGAAAAAACCCCAAATGTGTCATCTAGAACTAAACAATGCAATATATGAAATTAAGAAACTAGTAAAAAGATTTAATTGTAGATTAGGCATAACAAAATACAGGACTATCAGTGAACCTGTATAAATGTGAATAGAATGTATAAAAACTTCAGCACATAGGAAAGAAAGAACGAAAAACAAACAAACCTGATAATGGTATAGGAATTTTGTGGAGCACTCTGAAGGTCTTGCATAGATATAATTAGAGATCCAAAGAGGAGATTAATAATGGGCAAGTTGCAATATATTAAGAGACATTAGTTAAACATTTCCAAAACTATTGGGAAACATCAATCCATAGATTCAATAAGTTCAGCAAAATCCCAAGTAAATGAAATATAGAATGTGGGAAGCAAAGAGAATATCTTTCAAGCTCCCAGGCATAAAATCAGACCACATTCAAAAACTAACTAATAATACAGTACCACGGCTTCTCAAGAGCAGCAGTGCAAACTAGCACACAGCAGTGGACTTTCTCTGAAATTCTCTGGGGAAATGATTTCTTATTCAAAATCCTATACCCAGACAAACTATCAATGATGTGCAAAGGTAAAAGACAGACGTTTTCAGACATACACGTTCTAAAATTTTTATCTATAGCTCTGATTTCACTTTTTCCAGCAAGTTATTGGAGGATGTGCTATACCTAAACTTGGTTTGTAGGAAAGCAGAGATTAAACCAAGAGAGAAGTTAGGTGTTTGGGACAGAATGGGCAACATCTCACCTCATCTGACATGGCTTCCATCATCTGGAGCTTGATAATGAGTTGGTTCATATTACCTCGCAGGTCCTGAATTTCTCCGGTGTGATGTCGCACCTTCTCCTGGTACATCCTTACGAGGAAAGCGAACATGAACTGACTGATTTGTTAGGCAGCTATTGTCATTCTTAGTGTCTGCCTTTGCCAATCAGCCCATAAAGAACTATATTTACACTTCCCCACTTCATTGGGCCTATCCTTGGGCCCAACCAGCAGATTCTTATCTCTAAAACATTACTCATGCTCTTCCTCCTGTTTGGAATATCCTTAAATCCTCAAATTCTTCCAAACATTCCAAGTATTCTGTCTTCAATTAAGGATGCTGCCATCAGGTTGTATCTTGTTGGTTAAAATTTCTTCTCATCTACCATTTGCTGACCACTGATTATGGGCAGGAATCATTCAAGACACTTTATATCTTCTTTAATACCCACAGTTACTCAGAGCATGATAGGTGGTAGGCATCACTCACATAAATGAGGAGTCAAAGGCCCAGAGAGGCAAAATAACTAATAAGCTTAGCCATATAGGACTTGGAGTTCGGATATAAACTCAGTTTTGTCTAAATGCAGAGTTCATAGTCTTAGTCAATACATGCCAGATTCTGGCTCTAGCTCTGTTTTTTTTTTTTTTTTTTTTTTTTTTTTAAGGTTATAGTAGGACGATTTAGTAGATTTTCCTTACCTCAAGCTCTGCAGTGGAGTATTTATACTGCCATCCTGGTGGGGTGTTGAAAGAAAGAAGGGATCTTCTTCAGATGACCTAATTTGAGCCCCAAAGAGCTGCATCCATCTATTCTTTCACAACCATATGTATTTCCACTTGCCCACATTCCTATTTACTTTTCTATTCATCTACCCAGAAAACTATCATCTATTTAAAATTCATCTTTCCCTTCTTATTGTCCATCTACCCACATCCCCATCCTTCTGTTTCCTCACCCATCTACCATCCATCAATCCACCCTTTCATCTATTCACCCTCTCCCATCCAGCTACCCTTCTGTTTATCTAGCCTTCCTCATCCATCTTTGTTCTTATCCATCTGCCTTACCTTTGTCCTTTCACCAACTCATCCATCCATCCACCACCTCATCTGTCTTTCTATCCATTCGTTCTCTCTTTATTCACATTCATCCAAGACAGATAGTGACAATTTTGTTTCTGTCCCTTCGGTGGACATTGCTGGGATAAATCAAACCTAGTTCTGCCCTCAAGGTCTGCCAGTATAGTTGGGAAAATAGTCATTATTGCACAAAATTGCATTCATGATTATAGACAAGTACAGAAGACAGGGGAATATAACCACTTTTGCCAGAGGAAGTGAATTTTACTCAGATTTTGAAGGCTATGGAAGAGTTTGTGAAGGGAGAGGAGGAGAGAAAGAACAAGCCCATCAGTCCCCTTTCCCTATAGGTTTTCTGAGACTTTTTGCTGTCTTTTGACAAGGAGATCTGGTAACTGATTTCCTCTTCCTTCCACAAACCACAAAATGAATGGTCTCATTTGAACGGTAGAACAAACTTCCTTGAGAGGAATGTGTTCCGTCTTCATCATCCCACATCAGGTGGGGAGACTTGAGAAAGGAGCAAATGGGTCATCTCTAGGAGTGAGTGACAAGAAAGACAATGCATCTGGACCTTGAAAACCACATTTTGGAAGGAGAGATGAATTACAGGTGTGCGACAGCAAAGACAAACTTGGAACTGGGATGAGTCAGGAATAAATTAGGATTCAGACATGATGAGAATGAAGGGGTTTATGAGGTGACATTGATGGACTGGTTGGGGTGAGGCTAATCAATGGGGCATGAAGGGGGCACACACTTACCTGCCATACTTCTATTTTGGATGGTAAGTGTATAGAAAACATCCAGAATCCTGCGGGGCCGGGGAATGAGAAAAAACCATGGAAGGTGAAATGTTAAAAGTTTAGGCTCTGTTGTCGAGGCATCTAGAGTCAAACTGGCTTTGCCACATTGTGCAACTTTGAGAGAAGTTAGTCTCTTCATGCATCAATTTCCTCTTCTGTAAAGTTAGAGTAGCAGTAATAGCTACTTCATGATTGAGTGATATCATTTATGTAAACTATCTAACAAGCAAATGATTCATGTCTCCTTTCTCCACCTTGTCCAAATATTACTGGGAAGAATTGGTGGAGAGAAGAACAGGAGGTAGTCTTTCTGACACCCACACTCTGCTTAAGATATCAACATTCCAGTCATCATTTAAAAGCTTTTTAAAACCAATTTGTTGTTTATGGCAAAGCATTTGACAAACCAGAATGGAATGGAACCTCTTTAGTCTGATAAAAGCATCTATGAAAACCCCACAGCTAACATCGTGATAGTGGAAGACTGAATGAGTGTTTTCTCCCTAAGATCAAGAATAGAACAAGAATGTCTTCTCTTGCTATTTCTATTACACATTTTACTGAAGGGTCTATTCAGGTCAATTAGCCAAAAAAAAAAAAAAAAAGGAAGTAAAAAGCAGATGATACAAAATTATATATAGAATCTTTAAGTATCCAAGACTTGGTGTCTTGTAAGTGTCAGAACTAATAAATGAGTTCAGCAAAGTTGCAAGAGACAAGATCAATATATCAAATTCCATTGTATTTCTAAACACTAGCAATGAACAGTCTGAAAATGAAACTAACAAAACAGTTTTCTCTACAGACACCAACAGTACAAGTGAGAAAAGGAAACAAAGATAAATTAGACTCCATCAAAAATTTCAAATTTTATGCTGCAAAAAACACCATGAAAAAAGTAAAAAAATAATTCAGAACAGAAGAAAATGTTTGCAAATAATTTATCTGAGAAGGGACTTGCATTCAGACAATATAAGAAAATCTATTTAAAAATCTTTTTGTTGTCACCTTTTTTTGTTCTTTTTTCCTTTCTTTTTATCAGATTTTCTGATTAACTCAGTATAGATTTAAAACCAAAAAAAACCCAACTAGAAAATGAGCAGAGATGAACAAACGTTTCTCCAAAGGAAGGTATACAAATGGCTAATAAGCTCAACATCATTAGTGATTAGGGAAAGGAAATAAAAACCACAATGGGCTATCACTTCCCTCCTCTTGAGCTGCCAAAATAAAAGACAGGTGACAGCAAGTATTGGTGAAGAGATGGAGAAAGTGGAGCTTCCATACATTGCTGTGGGCAATGTACAATGGTACTGCCATTTTGGAAAACTGTTTGGCAGTTTCTCAGATGGCAAAGCATAGAGTTACCATGTGACCCAGCAATTCTACTCCTAAATATACACTCAAGAGAACTGAAACGTTTGTTGACACCACAATGTTGCCGAATGTTCATAGCATCATTATTATTAATAGTCAGAAGGCAGAAGCAGCCATAGCATCCACCAACCGATGAGATCCACATCGTCTCTCTATATCCTGGATTCTTTTCTGTTGTAAAAAGGACTGAAGAGATGACAGCAGCTACTCCACGGGTGAGCCTTGGAAACGTTAGGTTGAGAGCAGTGAGAAAGATCACCTAGTGCCTGATTTCATTTACATGATGTGTCCAGAACAGACAAATCCAGAGAGAAAGAACATAGATTGGAGGTCACCTAGATCGGAGGGGACAAAGGAGGGGGAATGACTGCTAGGGACTTGGGGTCCTGGAGTAGTGAAATGCTGGAATTTGATAGTGGTGATGGATGCATAATTTTGTAAATACACTGACATTAAATCTTACACTTTAAAAGCTTTGTAGTGTGTGAATTCTTAATAACGCTGTTGTAGTAAAATCCTTATTTGCTGAGCCAAGTTCCGAGGACTCGCTGTTCACTTGCCAATGTGGGTGCTAGTCTCCCTCCTCCCGGCCTCCACCACCACACTTGAGGGGAAGGAGGAGATTCCTGTGTCTGAGAAAGCAAAGCTGGGATGTGGGAGGTGTCGATGGAGGTGGTGGCAGGGACTCACAGAAATCCAGAGGCAGGGGGGCTAATCATGATCAGAACATGCTGTGGGAAGAATTTCACAGATTTCAAGACTTGGCTCAGCTTTCACATTTTTTTCTTGGTCACTGTATCACTGAATTCTTAAACCAACACGCATTAGACAAATGAGGAAACCGAGTCTGGTCGAGGGGCAGGGTCTCAGCCAGGGTCACAGCAATAGTGCTCAAGCTTCATTCTTTCCCTCCCAGGATGGGCCAGAGCCCAAGGATACTTCCACCTGGTCAGGACTCTGGAGACGCACCAAAAGCACAGAGGATGAGAACACCTGTCTTTTCCATCACTTTCTGGAAGAGTAATCTGCATCTGGAAGACAGCAGTGGTCAGGTGAGGCAGGGCTTTGCATAGGCTGGCCCTCACTCCCCTCTCTCTGAGGGCCAGGTCTCTCGGGACAGTGACACCCTCTTCAAAGAAAAGACCATGATTCCACAGTAACAGAGATAAGAAGACTCTTACCCTGACACTTGGGTCAACTTACATCACCTTGAAGTTCACCTCCTGCCTCCCTCTCTTCCTCTGCATACAGGGTCCCCCCCACCCTTTCCTGGTGAACACATCCTTCAGGCTTCAGCTCCAAAGTACCCTCCTCCCACATCTGTAGAGTCCATCCTTCGAGCACTCCAGCCTGGTACTTTTTGGGGTGTCTGCCTTCCCCCCTCGACTAGCGGCTCACAACTGGTAGGCACCAAAGTAGGCCTAGAGTGTGTAATAAGGAAATGCTTAGAATGTAAACTAAATGAGTTAACGAGGTAGAAATTTCTGCAGGAATTCAGAGGCATTTGCAAAGACAGGGAAAGTTTTGGGTGGGAATTCCAGGCAGGAAGAACATTGTGTGCAAAGGTGTGGAGGTGGGAATGGGGCTCCTGGGTCCTGGAAATGAGGATCATAGTCTTACTGGCCCCATAGATCCACAGCAGGAAGTAGAATGAGGGCGGCTCAGAGAGGAAGGGTGGAACAGGATTCTAGAAGCTGTAGGCTGAGGGGCTGAAGCAATGGGGAGCCACAGTGGGTTCTGATAAAATGTCAAGTTGAGGATAGGTCGTTGGGTCAGATGATCAAGAGGAGAATCAAACCAGCAAGGGACCACCTTCTTCACTAGTTATGTGGCTCAGTTCCATTACACTCCCTTAACCTGCCCCTGCTCACCTGCAGTTGAACAGAATTTGTTGGACCTGAGTCCTCAGGTAGCAGGCCACGCTTGTGAGCCAGGCTGCAGACGAGAGAGGAGAGCAGTGAGTAACTGCACCTCAGTCTTACCCTCCTGTGTCTCACTGACTGTCCTGGGCTGGAGGGAGGCTTGGAGCTGAGAGGTGGCCACCCTCCGCATGCCAGCTGACCTCCAGCCAGCCCTACTCAGCTTTCGGGCAAACACCAGCTTGGAGTGAGTGAGGTCCCACAGGCAAGCACTCTGGCAACCGGCAGTTAATAGATACTTAACAGTGGCCCTGTTGCTCAGAAAGGCTGGGATGTGCAGATGCCCATTCCCAGGGCCTGCCCTTGACTAGCTCATTCCTGGGTGCCCAGTGTTGCCCCTCACGGAACAAGGCATAAAGTGGGGGTTCAGGATGAACAGGGGGAGGATGCTTGGATGGACGGGAGAGTGCGTACAAGAGCTGCTTGGAAGATAGAATAGGAAGGTAGGTGAGATGACAGGAGAATGGCGATGATGGCCAGGCTGGTGACCGGATGGATGTGGATATTAACACATAAAGGACTGGGGATTGATGGGTGACTCAGTGTTGGGATTTATGGGTGAACTGATGGGTGCGCGGATGTCACAACATGGGGACGGATGGTTAGATATGTGACTGAGTGAGTGAATACGCAGATGAACACAGGACTAACTTTTAGGGTGTGGTCAGAACCATGTCCCTGAAGAGAGGTGAGCTGTATCCAACTGCTCCTATGACTTCCCCTTTGCCCCTGATCTGCTGGAGGGCTGGCAATTAGTTCCTCCTCCCAACAGTTCAGTCTCCCTCCCACTCTCGACCTCCACGCACCGCAGGGAATCCGGCTGGAATGGCGAGAGCACCCCCCGGAGCTCAAACCCATCGGCACAGCCCAGCCCAGGCTCACCCCACCCGCAGGACAGTCTGGCCCCAGGCTGGACCCTCTCCTTCCCAGACCCCTGCGGCTGGCCAAGGAGGCTCTTTGGTATATACGTACACATACATCCCAGAAAACACTGCGACAGGCCTGGGCTGGGGGCACTGATGCGGACAGGCAACGGGAAGGTGTCACCTGAACAGAGCACAGTTCTGTTGTGTTGCTGCCTGTCTTGGGGACATGATCCCCGCAGACACCCAGCAAGCACCTTGCACTTGGTGTGACTACCTCCGCCCCCACCTGCCTTGCCCCTTCTGGGTGATGCCGGGTTGCCCATCTGACATCTCTGAGTCTCAGCCCCTCAATGCCACGAAGACCCCTGGCCCCTGCCCCATCGCTCACGCCTGGCTGCCGCGTTCTCCTCTGAGATCCTGCAGGTGGCCCGGTTTCGCTGGATGAACCTAGGGGTTTCAGGGTACACAGCTGCAGGTTAGACTTACAAGGAGCCTGGTGACCCTGTGCAGACTGAGACTGTTGCAGAGAAATTTGCCCAGGACCTCCAGCCTGTGACTGAGGGCAGACCCCGGTGGGGCGGACTCCCCACTTGGGTCTTCTGAAGAAACGTCTCGGTTAGCCGAGGCAGTCACGGGTGGCTGCCCCCCAAAGCAACTCCATGCCCTTGCCGGCAGAAGGCAGCTTTTGTTCCTTGTCCACTCCTTCCCCAGGTGATTTTAGACAACTGAGTGGCTACGCCATGTGCTCCCATCTACAAGGTGAGGTAGAGGGTGGGGAGGTGGGTACACAGGTCTGGGACTTGGGGGAAAAGTTTTTGTTGCTAAAGTGACACTCACAGGAAGCAGCACCCCCTCTCCTTCCACCAGAGATGCTGTGCTTCTGTGTGGCCCGATCAGTGCACCCCCTGTGACCCAGAGAGAAGGCAGAGAGGAGAGCAGGAAGGTGGGGGTAGTGTGGGTCATGGGTAGCGTTGCAGAGACACGGAGTTTAAGGACTTAGGAGTCGTCTAGTCCTGGGATCTCATGATGTGTGAGCTCATTTTCTCTTACTCTTAAGATAGTGGTCTCCACACATCTTCAGTAGACCCCCAATGTGTTTATTAAGAAAGTATGTATATATGTAAAATATATATCTCATGGGATGTTAGCACCTAATTGTGCGCCTATCTTATTTACCCTCTCAGATGTATACATTTATGCACATACCTAAGGAATATAAGTTATTAGAGGATGTGCTAAAAATATACTCTGAAGTTGCAGTAGTTTCTCCCCCCACCCTCTTGGGACACACACCCCATCTGGGGTCAGAAAATGCACCCTCTGCAGCTAGCAGCTTCTTGCAGGTGGAGATGGCAGACACGCTGGTTTCCTTGCTGAGGCCCACCTCCCCCGCGGACTGGGTCCTTGAGGCAGGGAGCCCATCCATCTGCTACCACCCCGGGCTCCCAGCATGCTCCCCGGTGCCTGGCACAGAGTAGGACTGACGTGTACTGACAGGGAGTGCTCAGGAAAGCCACTGTCAGCTGCTGCCTCTGCAAAGTGATGTCCAAGAGAGGGCGGGGGAAGCGTTGTAAACTGCAGAGGACTGTGCAGGGCAGGGCTGTGGTCCTCACCTCCTGAGTCTGGCATCCCTAGAATCGTAGGGCACCTCTTCAGGCAGGTCACATGGGTCCCTAGAGGGTCTCCCGGACCGGGGCATCAATTTTCTTCTCTAGGAAGGGGGAGTGGTGGTGGGGGAGGGTTTCTTCGAAACTGACAGGACGAGTGGCTGCTGCAGCTGCCGCCACCTCCTAGTGACCCATAGACAGTGTCATGTGGAATCTGCCTGGGTCAAGTGGGCCTGCCAGCACTGTGACCTCACAGAACAGGGCTGGGTGGGGTTCCGCCCAGTTTCATGGCCCTGGAACTTCCCCTCAGAGGAGCCTACTCTGAGACCAGCTTTCCATTTTTAAGATGGGGAAATTCAGGCCTTACGATGGGAAAGGCCACCTGGGCTCCGGGGCAGGACAGGGACCAGGGCTGAGGCTCCAGTGCCCAGGCCAGGCTTTGTCCTGCTCCCAGACCTGCCCCCGCATTTCCTGGATTCACCCCCTTTGTAGGCTGCACATGAATGTGCTTTGTAATGTGAGCTTCTCACTGGCAGGGGTTTTGCCAAACATAGAAGAATGTGTATGTGTTGCTTTTTTAATAAAGTTCTGCTTTTTATAGGAGAAAAAGCAAAGCAAAACAATTCAGAGATGCCCAGTTAAGGTTTTCTGTCAGTCCTGCCTGGAGAGCTTATTTGGATTATGAAGCCATAAACCTGAAAACATGATCACGATCGCCTCCTAGTGGCAGTTACCCAAATTGCAGGTTAAGTACCTGGAGTAAATAGAATAAATCCCTCAAGAAGGCCACATACCAAAACCTGAACAGGTGAGTATGTTACTTTACTAAAGGTAATGAACATTTGTAGATGGGATTAAATTTGCTAATCAGCTAACCTTGAGATGGGAGAATATTCTATAATATCCAGCTGGGCCCTATGGCATGTTAAAGTCCCTTTTAAGTGGAAAACGGAGGTGAAAGAGAGAGAAATGTCAGCATGAGGAGCTACTCAGCCCAGTAACCTGCCTTTGAGGACAATGAAAGGGAACATGAGCAAAGAAATGAAGGCAGCTTCCGGAGGCTGGAAAATGCATGGAAATGAGTCCTCTCCTAGGACTTCTAGAAAGGTGTATGGCCCTGCTAATACCTAGTTTTAGCCCATGAGATCTATTTTGGACTTCTGACCTCTGGAATTGTAAGGTAATAAATTTCTGTTTTAAGTTTGTGGTCACTTCTTACAGCAACAATAAGAAACGAAGATCATAACGTCAGGAATATTTGGTAGAGGGAGAAATGCTGAAATGCTGCCGCTATAATGCTATAAGTGTCTTTAAATCGCTCTTTCACTCATTTGTTCATTCAACAAATATTTATGAAGCATGGGCATTGTCCAGGGGAGCACAACCAGGTCCCATCCCTCGGGGGGCAGCAAAGTGACTGGCAGGACAGCTTACAGTGCTCATGGAACGGTGCCATTGCTAGAGGGAGACTCTCCCTCCTTTGTGTCTACTGGCTGCCGCTCAATGGCTCCTGTGCTGGAAATGTTGAGGAAGAGGAAGTGTTCAGGCCAAAAGCAAACACCAAGAGTGGCTTTGATCAATATTTGTGCCCTCCCATTGAGCCTACTGTTTGCCTCGGCCGAGGTGAGGGCCAGGAGGAATGGTCTTGTACATTGGTGGGCAAATGGGGGCCAGGAGTAGGTAGTCAGGGAATATGCAGCTGGCTCTACTCATGGCCTTCTGCCTGTAGATAAGGTGGTGGAGCCCTGGCTGGGAGACAGTCTGGTCCCAGTGAACCCTGGCCTCTCACCAGGGCTAGAGAGTGTCTGCAGTCCCTGTCAGCTCTCTGGGCACTAGTGGGGACCCAGCACAGGGTGGGCCTTGTCTCTGGGCTTGGTGTTAGGGCTGAGTGGAGTCAGTGGGAGCCATGGAAGACTGTGAAGTGGGGGAAGGCCCTGGGGCCCCTCGGTGAGCCATGTGGAGGAACGGAGGGCCCTTCCATAGTTATGCTGTCATCTCCTGTGACAAGTTTATGTACAGACTCTCCCTCCCCAGTTCCAGAAACAGTTCACTCTACACACATGCACATGCACACATGCATCTAACACCACACATGCACAGACCATAGACTCACTCAGGATACCAAGCCCACTGACACATCCATGTACACAAACACTCCACACCTGCTATCAACATGCCCATGTGCATGACCACACATAAACACACCCTTTCCTCTGGTGCCAGGAATTATGACCCAAGGCCCAGGTGTACGCATGAATGGGCACACACAACCACATCCACATATGACCGCGTAACCTTCTCACGCAGACTCCTTCATGTGCACATCCATGTCTTGGGCCCCCTGTAGCTGAGGTGGAGCCTGGAGCTTATAATATGGAAGGAGATGGACTAGTTCCATGGTGAGTGGGATGAAATTTGAAGAGAGGTTAGGGGACTGGGGATTGGGTTTATCCATACCCTCTTTCCTGTTCCCTTTGAGTAAGGATTCAGGCTGTGACCTGGATCAGGCCTTAGACAGTACTGGGGTTGATGTCAGGTAATGACCTGTTCTTCTTAAAATGTTCACGTTTCAGGATAGCCTGGAGGTACTAGAACTGCAAAACAAGTCAGCCACTCCCCTGGTTTGTGGCATCTTCTTCCTGGGCCTGACCAGGCCCGGCTGGGTAGTGAGGGGGGACCTTCCTGGGAGCAGCCCCCTTCTAGAATTTCCTGGTCTTTGAGGGCCCAAAGCTGCCCACTCCTGGGGTTTTGCAGTGGCTGGCAGCTGCGACTGGCTACGTGGCAGGCTCACTGTACATGTGCGATGAGACATTTTGGCAAAGACCATGTTTGCAGGGAAAACACTTGCAACCACAAGCAAACCTGCCCTTCCCCCGGGACCATTCCCCATGGGCCCAGCAGTCCGGGAGCCTCATAAAGCAGCTTCTGCACTTGCCTGGCGCAGAGGAGGTCTTGGCGGGGGCTGACAGTCCACCTGCCCCAGAAACCACCTGAGGTAGGGATTGGGCTGGGGCCGGGACTCTTCCAGGGAAAAGCTTCAACTTCTCTGTCTGTTCAATGGGGAGCTACTTTCTTTCTTCCTTTTTTTTTTTTTTAAAAGGCAGGAAAGTTACAGGCAGGAATGAAGGCAGGCAGGCAGGAAGAGAGAGGAGGAAGAAACATTTATTTTTATTTTTATTTACTTGTTCACATTGGTTGAGCCCCCCTCCCTCCCATCTCAGCCCTGGACCTGGGTCTCGAACCCAGGAGTATGTGGCCTGCACTCCTTCAGAGGCGATTGCTCTAACTGCTGCTCCACCAGGGCGCATCAGGGGGACTACTTCCAACCACCTCTGCGGAAGGGTCTATCCTTCTGCAAGTGCTGCCTTGCTGGGCCTCAGTTAACCCACTTGAGCAGTGTCCCCTCATTGCTGCCTGGCTCCCTGTCTCTGGGTTGGACACATCTGTCCGTTCAGCTGGGCTGGATTGGCAGGCGTGTGGAGCATGCGAGAGGCCACTTTCAGGTCATTCCTCACCAGGCACAGGATGAGATGGGGATTCTCTCCCAGCTGGCTTCAGACACCAGCTGGGCTGTCACACTGGTCTGGACTTCTGGCACCAGATGACACAGCCTTGGGCTTCAGGACCATGGGCCTGGCCTCTCTCCTGGGACAGAAAGCTGCCCTCACATTCCCATCTGGGAATCTCACCACTCTCCTCTGGCATGGCATGGGGCCTGCTTCTGTCCCTAGTTAGCTCTGTGGCTGTAGGCAGAGGCAGGTCTCTGGTCCTTGGGGGCCCATTTCCAGAGCAGATGCCCACACCCCACCCCCCCATAGTTCCTCACAAGACAGGTAGGAGAAGGCCATTCTTCCTGAAGCAGAGATGCAAACTGGCATATAGGATCTGGGCAGGGTGAGATCACCACTTACCATGCACCCTTGGGCTGGGTGGGGCCTGAGCAGCCCACAGAGGGAGGGCTTCCTCATCTTGTCTTCATCTCAGACCACAGATCTTGGGGGCAGCGGCCAGGCCACTATGGCTTGGGCATGTGGGCTGGGCCTGCTGCTGGCGTTGCTGCTGCCCGCGGCTAGTGCCTCCATGCCGGGCACCGTGGTCAGACTCAACAGTGCAGTGCTGAGCTATGGTAAGAGCCGCGTCTCTGCGGGACTGCGTGCACGCGTGTCTGTGTGTGTGTGTGTCGCCCTAAGTGCGTGTGTCTCTGGGAACTGAAAAGCCCCAGGAGGACCTGGATTTTATGTCCTCTGACACTGTGTCCCTGGCCCCCCAGCCAGTGCCTGACACCATGATGCTGTTAAATGAATGCGTGCTGTGCGCAGGCTTGGCTGCTAGGTCCCTGAGCGCTGTGGGCATGGGTTGAGCTGAGTGGGCTTTTGCTGTGTGTCTGTGTGTATTCGAACATTCACGAAGCTGTGCACATGTGTAGTTGCTGTCAGGGAGGGCTCTGAGCTTTGCTCGTGTGCGAGTACCACAGTGCAAGCCTGGATGTGTGTACGGGTGAGGCTGCACTCTGGCACGTGTCTGTATGTTGAGGCGGGGGGAGGGGGGTCTGTGTGTGCACTGCTGGTGGCAGGGGGACCCTGGGTTAGAGTCCCGCTGGGCTCACAGTGACGAGAACCAGCCCTGCTCTGGGTGCTGTGGGTGATGCCTCTGTCCTCTGTCTCGGCTCCCCTCCCGAGTCCTCTTCCTCCCCAGGAGAAGGCACAATGAGGAAACCTGGGCCCAGGGAAGGATGAAAACTGCCCCCATCTCCCCTTAGAGAGACTTTCAGGGTCCCACTGAAGCTGTGTCCGGGTGAAAAATCAGAAGCTGTGTCCCCAAGGTCAACAAAACTTAGCTTATGGTGAGGGACTCAGGTCAGATGGTAGAAGGGACTCTCGAGGGCCCAGCTCCGAGACAGTGAGGCCGTGGCTCAGGAAGCAGGACCTTGTATCCAGGCAGATGGCAGGTAATGAAAGGGGTCAGTGATCCGTGTTGGAGCGTGCCTGGCACCAGGAGTCACACACAGCTGCCTGCAGGCGGAGGCACAGGCCTGCTGTCCGCCGCTGGCCACTCCTGCCACCTTCCCATGCTTTGTTCATCCTCCGTGGGCCTCCTTTGTCCCCACAGAGCCTCCGGGGGTACCCGCCTGTGTTCATTCTGGGTGGAAGCCAGTGGGAGGCCCATGCTGCACACATGTCTTTCAAGGCCAGACTAGCGGTTCTAACTGTTCTCTCCATCCCATCCCACAGGCCCCAGAGCTCAAGTCTATTCTGGGGGAGCACCGTCACGGTCCTGAGGTCTGGGTGTGTCTCAGCTCCAACATAGAGGGTCAGGCGGGAGAGGGGCATTGTGTACAGAGACCATCACCTTTATGCTCAGGGTCTGGGGAAACTGAGGCCCAGAGAGGCACAGGGGCTTCCTCAGGTCCCAGTCTGAGTGGAGTTTGAGCCTCTTGGCTCATCATTTGATGCTCCCTTCCAAGACCCCACCTCTCATCTTAATTCCTCTCACTGTCCACTGCTTCACCAGCACCCCTCCAGCCAGCAGCACAGGGCAGGGAGGAAGTCCAGGCTTGAGCAGGTGCTGCCACCCATATCCAGCTTCCTCTTGTCAGGCATCCCACCATGAATGAGCACTATAAAAGTCATAGCCATTACTCTTTCAGAAGGAAATAGCAACTGGACAAGCTGACATTTGTAGTGCCCTGAGTCTTTACAAGGACTGCTTGTGACAGAGACCATTGTCGTCATTGTAAATGAGGAAACTGAGGCACAGAGTTGCACACCTCCTGAAAAGTGGACCTGGGATTGGTACCCGGGATGTGAGGAACTCCAGAGTTCTCAGCCTCCAGCCAAGACTTTCCCCACCCCTGGCCAAAGATGACCCGACATGGATGGGAATTGGGGATTTCTCCTCTGCTCGGGCACTTGAGGAAGGTTCTGGAGGAGGGGTCTCATGGGAGCCTTGCAAGAAGGCGAAGAATGCTGTTGTTTCTGAGTGGGGCGGACCTCTAGGATTTGGAGTGGCGGAAGGGAGAGAAGAAGGGGACAGCATGCCTTGTAGGGTCTGTGTGACTGGTGCACTCAAATTGGCTTGTGAGGATCCCTCTGCCCCCACCCCTGTGTGCCCACTGACAACCTTGCCGCTGCCAGCCCGAGTCCGCTCTGCCCAAGGTGAGGGATAGATGAGTGGCGATGTGGTCCCTCTCAGTGACTTCAGAGGTCATCCTGACCTTCCCCTGCTCTGGCCCCACAGTGTCTGAAATCGGGAAAGCTCCTCTCCAGCGGGCCCTGCAGGTCACTGTCCCGTATTTCCTGGACCGGACTGGGGAGGTGCTTCAGCTCAGCAGGTGAGTGCTCCTGCCGTCCTGCTCAGTGCTCCCGCCCACGGGGAACATGCTGCAGTCCCCAGCAGGCACGTGCTGTCTAGAGGTGAGTGCTTCCCTGCTGGCTGCACACACGCTTCCCTCATCAGGTCAGGTGCCCCTGACCACCAGGTGAGCCGTCACAAGAGAATTTAGGAGATCAAGGTGAGACATGGGGACCCATGTGACTTGGTACCTCTGAATGAGTAGATTCTGCCCCTAGGCACCAACACTGTGGCTCCTGGTTCCCCAGGGCCAACAGGACAGTTGCTGACTTTTTCCAAAAACTAGATACCAAATGTAAACAGAAGTCTGAGCCTGATTTTACCTCCACATGTCCTGTAACTCATAGAGACTCAAAGCACCTCAGACCAGAGCAAAGGCACCTCCAACTCAGGCACCTCCAGGGGCAAGCTGACCGTCCCCATTCATGTAGGAACAAAGACACGCGGTGGCCAGATCCCTGGATTGTCATATACACACATACACATCGCGGGCTTCAACCAACCGCGGCAGAAAGCACGGACTGTACGGTTAGACCTACAATGGCTGGTCTGTACTGAATGTATACGGACCTTTTTCCTTGCCATTGTTCCCTAAACAGTACAGCTTAGTGACTATTTGCACAGTGTCGTGTAAATGGATTAGGCGTCATACATCACCTCCAGACGGTGTGAAGGAGGAGGAGGATGAGCGCAGGCACAGACACACACTGCGCCCGGTAACACCGGGGCTTGAGTTTTGGACCCTGGAGCCAGCCGCTCACAGACACTGGGAAGGGCTGCAGTATATGCTTCGAATCTGTCGAGTGTTGAATGATGGCAACTAAATTAAAAAAAAGCAACAAGACATTTAAAACACAGAGTTGGTTAGAAAAAACCCAAAACACAAAAAGCAGTGGGCTTGAAGGCCCCCAGCGAGGCCCCAGGGCCGGGCTGGAACACTGCTCCTGGGTCTGCCCGGCAACCACCAGTGTGAACAATTCAATACAAACTGAAATCAATCGCTTCTTCCTCCTCTCTTCCCGCCCTCCCGCCTGCTGGCCTTCATTCCTGCCTGCGCCTTTCCTTAAGAGACAAAAGCAGTTTCTAGTCAAGTGTCACTTGGGAAAGAGATCATCCTGTGCCAGCAGTGAGAGGTTTGGACAATGCAGTTTTGATATGATTTTTGAAGTGTGTAGTATTTTGCAATGTTTGAATTCTCCCCTTCTCCCAAACCCAGCTGCTCTCCAGGAAGAAGTTGATTTTTATTTAGGCAAAAAAGAAAGAAATCACAGGCTGGCCCAAGACCTTATTAATCAGGACAGGCAGTTGTGAGGGGCCTGAGTTTCCCGTTGCTGGAGGCTCCACGCCACAGCTGTTGACCTGCAGACCAAGAGAGGATTTCTACCTTGTGTGAGCTTCAGTTTTTCTTTTTCTGCTTTCCCCCTGTCAGAAATTAAAGTCCCTCCCAGACCTGTGCAATCATACTACCTAGTCCCTGCCCGTTCTGGGGTTCTCTCTCGCCTTTCTCACCAGCTGGCTGTGCAATCGAGACTAGAATTCCCCCAAGATGGAGCGCTCACTATTTACTCCTCATCCAGTGGTTCCAAGTTTCAAAAAGTTCTTTAGTTATAAGAACTCAACAGTGTGGGTATGACTCAGAGCAGCCACCCTGGAGATGATTCCATGGTTTAACGGGGACCACCCTGTCGCCTCAATTCCTGCCTCACAGGGTGCAGATTCTGAATGTCCAGGTGCCCCACCTCCGCCTGAAATTCATTGCTGATTTTGGGGTGCGCTTGTTGGCAGCAGCCAATTTTACTTTCAAAGTCTTTCGGTGAGTGAATCTCCCTGTTGGGCCGTGGTGGAAGAAGGGGGATTTTCAGGGACCCTCTGAAAGGCAGAGTGAGGGGAGGAGGAGGGGTTTATCAGGTCCTGGACCCGCATTTAGGTCCTCCAACTCCTTGTCTTGTGCCCTCTCTCCTACCCTCTGGTAGGGGATCAAGCTGGTGAGAGACATTCTGAGCTCCTGGATGCTGTTCAACAGCTGGGTAATTGGGCAGAGTCATTTCACTTCTCCAGTCCTCAGTTTTCTCCTCTGTGAAATGGGATGAAATTTGCAGCGTGGCTATGAGGGCTGCAGTGATCAGATTCATTGCTATAATTAAAATTGCATCCCCCTCAGATTACAAGGCACCGGCAGGGGCTCAAAAATGCAGCTATTAGAATTATTTCTCTGTACCAGTTATTTTATATGCCTTTGACTTTCAAACTCTGAGCTGGGGATTCAGGGGTGTCTATTTTAACGTTTCTATCCTCATGCAACCATTTCATGAGTGCTTACTGGGGCCAGGGTCCAAGCAGGGTGTTTTAGCGTGACTGTCTAATGGAAATTCAGCACAGTTCCAGGACATGGGTGCTACCAGTTTCGTGTCCATTTTACAGTGGAGGAAACGAGACTCGGAATGATTGGCCCGGGGTCTCACAGGAGAGGGTTCTAGCAGCCAGAGTTCACACTCATGTGCCACAAAGTCTGTGACGCTGAGTGGAATCTGGGGGGCTCCAGGCTTGCTCCACATGAGCCATCTCAGACTGAGAGGGGGTCCAGCCCATGTCAAATGGAAGGCAGGGTGTTTTCATGGGACAAGGTGGGCTCTGCTGGGCAGTGCCTCTGCAGCTCAGAACTGGCCTCCCCACAGTGTCCCAGAGCCCCTAGAACTGAAGATGCCTGTGACACTGATGGCTGATGCTCGAGTGGCCTTGGGCTCCATCGGGACCCCCGTGGTCAGCATCTCTGCCTGCCTGTCTTTATTTGACAAAGCTGTCCTCTTTGATGGCCATAGCAGGTGAGTGCCTGGTGAGGGCTGGGCTGCAGGAATCCCAGACGCCCAGGCCCTGGAGCCCTTTCCTGAGCATCCTGCTCAATATTTCCTGATTGCCACAATACCCTTATCTAAGAGACTTCCAGAATGATACCTATTTTAGCGTGGAGGACACTGAGGCTCAGAGAGGGTGTGGGACTTGCCTGAGGTCACACGGTGATTATGCATCCTGAACCCATTCTCCCTCCAGTTCTCTTCAACATGTGACAATGCACACTAGCCATTAACAAACTGTTCAGGGCGGGGATTCTGTGTAACCCCATTAGGATCCTCAGAGCTGCCTGTCCCTGCAGGGCAGCTCTCAAGTTGAGTCGGGCAGGACCGCCTCAGTGCGGCAGCAGCTCCTACCCCAGAGCTCTGCTGTGTGCGGGTGGTCTCACGGGCCATCCCAGCAGGGAGCCTTCCTCATTCTGCTTGGAAGCCAGTGGCGGCACGGAGTAGTTACTGAAGATCACACAGCTGGAACGGTGGAGCCTGCTTCAAACCTGGGGGCCTGGCTTCTAACCCCATTGGTTTGAATTTTCTGGCACGAAGCCTGCCTGTGAGCGAGAATCACTGTGAGGTGGTTGAGTATTTTAGAAGCTTAAAAGACTGAGAGGTTTGCACGAAGACCAGAACTTTTCTCCAGAGAAGGGGTGGGTATAAGTCCCCTCGCCCTTGTGCCCCACGATCCTTACATGTAGTTCGCGGGCCTCATGGGAAGGGCTGCTCACAGTTTATGACAGGAAAATGGAAGCCCAGAGGTTAATGGTGTTAAAAACACGGATACTGCCACCTCTCCTGGGACACTCTTCAGTGATTTTAGGCTGTGATTTTGATCAATATTTTAGCTAACCAAGCCATTTCCAATGGTTCCCCATTG